>JAAGNO010020582.1:19181-119363 GCA_033439905.1 Ceryle rudis | reverse complement strand
TGTTAATCACTTTCCTTCCTTTTACATTCATTCATTTATTTAGGAGTCAAAGCACAGATGAATACTGGAGTGCGAAGTGCTGTATGAATATGCTTCAGCCCCACAGGTTAGCGTTTTGGAGATGCACAAAAAGCACAGCTGCCCTTAAAAAGGCTGAAGATGGTTCAAGGAGTGATGCATGCAAAGGAAAACTAGACATTCAACCCTGTCATCCGATGCAATAATTTCAATCAGACTCCTTTTCAATTTGGTAAAGTAAAAGAAGATGTAAAACTGAATCCTTAATCTCACTTATTTTTTACGTTCACCAGGCCATGGCTAATGTCTTTCCTGACTCATATTGCGGTTTCTCTTTAGTAGCACTGACAGCAAAGATGTTATGCTGCAGAAACAACTGTCTTCTGCACATCATCCAGCTTTCAAATCAAGACAGCGTATTTTCATTCTCTTTTATTTATTTTTTTTTTTATTCTTACACAGAATCGCAGTATAGTTGAGGTTAGAAAGCACCTCTGGAAATGATCTGGTCAAACTCTCCCTACTCAAGCAGGGTCACCTAAAGCTGCATGCCCAGGACCATGTCCAGACCACATTTAAGTATCTCCAAGGATGGAGACTCTATAGCCTCTCGGGGCAATCTGTGTCAGTGCTCAGTCACCCTCACAGTAAAAAAGGTGTTTCCTGCAGTTCAGAGAGAACCTCCTGTGTTTTAGTTTGTGCTCACTGACTCTGGGCCTGTCACTGGGCACCACAAAAAGCATTTGGCCCATCCTCTTCACATCTTCCATTCGGGCTTTTGATCACATTGATGAGCTTCCCCCCCAAGCCTTCCCTTCTCGGAACAGTTTCTGCTCTCTCAGCCCTTCCTCACAGGAGAGATGCTCTGATCCCTTTCTCATCCTTCAGACCCTTTATTTGACTCTCTCCAGAAATCTCTTTACTGTGGAGCCCACAACCAAACACAGTACTCCAAACACTGATGAGGCCACTTTTTTTTCCCCGTTCAAAGAGTAGCTTTATGTATAGGACACTTGATTTTAGGTTACAGCTTGCCTTTCTGCAGTCACAAAGTCCTGAGAAGTCATCACTCAGGGACAGAGGGACCAGAATCATTAAAACACAACATGTTCTAAAACCTTCTACTGCCTATGTAAAACACAACCCATGGTCCCCATTAAAATTATGAGGGTCACACTGCACCCTCATGCAAGAAATAGATGCAAAGTCCAGAGAAATTGTGTGAAGCCACCTGCAGAGCATCCCCTTGGAACTTCTCCCTGAAAGGGCTGGACTATGAGGAAGGTGCTGCGAGGAGGTGGGAAGTATCTCAGTACTCAGTTGAAAGGAATTGTCATGAGCCCCTTTTGCTCTTCTCCTGCATTCTTATTCTCAGCCAGACCACATCCCAGAAGCTATGGGGTGCAAGGAACTTCACGTAGGACAACCATGACATAGCATAACAAAAGTAAATTCTCCCTACTGGCACTGAGATGGGCGATGATTCCCACACACTGCCTCAGCAACTTGGGGCTTGACTGGCACTGTGACTGACAGAGAAACAGTCCAGTGGGATGCTGTGGTACCAGCACCATCTTATCTGAGTATACTGTCTACCAAAGTTTTGCTGTACTTGTAAAAGCAATAACAAAACTAACAGATGCATAAAGTCACACCCCAAACTGGTAAACCTGCAAATACTCTGTCAGAAATGCTCTTTAAGTAGCCTTTAACTTCTGTTTCATACAAAGTTGTTTTCTCTTGCCTTTGAGGAACTGGACCAACCCCAAACGAAGGATTGTGTTTTCATGACATGACCCCACTACACAAATAGACTATAAAATGCTAGAAAATGCTAGAAAAGCTGCCTTTCCCAAAATTCATGTAAAAGCTATGTAGTACTAGAAGGCAATTAATTCCCTAGCCTTTTGTCTACTGCAGAAAAGTATGCTGCCACTAGCAGCTTTGGAAGCACTTGAGTCCCCAGTTATTCACCACCAGCATCCAAATGTATTCAGATCCAGTTTGCTGAATTCACAAATGGTCTGAGAATGGTGGAAATAAAAATTTCCAGCAAATGTGCTATTGTTCACTCACTGACCCAAAATCAAGGAGTTTTTCTCAGCAGGAGTGTGAATGTTCCAGTAATTTATTTGATTACCACTTAGCATAGAAGAATACTGCAGACACAGTGGGCATTTTTTTGCTGTTGTTCATATGCTATAGAGAAATCGCAGGGTCCCCATCAGTGGAATAATGACAGCGCATTTTCAAACAGATGCATTGCTCTGTTGGGTTTGCTGTCAATAAGTCTTTAACATGTTACAGGAGCTAATCTGTGGATGGGGAGCTGCCATTAACACCAATTAAGTTCCACATGTTAACCCCGGGTGCTTTGATGGGAGACACATTGGTTTCTCAAAAGTAGCAGCACTCTAACAAACTAAGTTACTGTCACTACTGCAATGAATTACAAAGAAGACTGTTCCACCAGCAAACTGTGATGTCAAGACATAACTGAATGAGTTATGTAGATCATCACCATTAGCTATTCAAAACCCTCTATAATTTCCAGAACCGGCTTCAAGAAAATGTTCCAAGACTCAAATGTTTGGATTTTTCTTCCAATTAATAACAATTACCAGGGAAAACAAAATGTGAGCATGCTAAGATTACACCCAACCCAGCCATTCAAGTTTCAGATAATTCAAAGAATAACCAGAAGGATGTTTCTTTGGACAGCACACCAGAACACCTTGGTTCAAGTCCTGGCACTTTGAAGCCAGTACTAATGTAGAACTGTATCAGCACTGACAGACTGTCTCTGTCTTTCCTTTATTTGGGCAAAGAACATCCCTCAGCACCAACTCAATCAACAGGTGTAGTAAAGTCCTCAGATACTCTCATGCTAGGGGCAGTCTTGATGGTTACACTGAAGTGAATCTGAATTTGATGAGCACTCAAATGTGTAGAACACTGCCTGGGCTCTGCTGCTCATATATGAAAAATCTGTCAATACAAACTCATAAAATCTACATCAGAACAGGTCTGAAAATGTATCACCCACTAGAGCCCATATCAAAGGAGTCAGGGCAGTTGAAAGCAGGCTTCTCTTTACTGGAGTGCTTTGTGCCCTGAAGGCATATACCTTCATATCCAGAATTAATCAGCTAAAAATAACATGTCTGGAGGCCCCAGCATTTCTTGGTTGTAACAGAAAAACAGCCTGGAGGCTGCTGTTCTGAAATAGGTTTAGTTTTGGTGAGATGCATAATTCTGTCTCCAGCAGCTGGTTGATATCCACCTCACCCTGAGAAGAAAGGCTGTCAGTATTGCTATATTTTTCAGTCACTAGAATGTAATCAATTTTAAGGATAAGGAAATACAAGAGGCCCTCAAACCTAATCCAGTCTAATTTTACTCTAAAATACATAAATGAGGACAGAAGGGAAAAAAGTGGTTTCTCAGACATGTTACTGTGATTTCCATTTCAAACCAGGGTTGAATTACCTCCTTTCAACTTGCTTCTCACCCCCCCTCAAAAGTAACCTAAAATTGTTTGTTTAAGGCCTGGAAATCTCTCCTGGCCCACTCACCAGCTGAAATTGAGTGGAAAGACTCTTCAACAAGACTCAGCTGGCCTGCAAACCTGTCTAAGAATTTGTGAACTACATTTAATGACGTTTCCTTCCTTTATACTACTTTATTTGAAAAAGTGTTAGTACTCACGTATCCTTCCTCATTTCTCTAAGGAAAAGTGACAATATTACTTTCAAAATGTGACCCCTACACAGTACAGAACACACTGATGGGGAAATACATGTAAACTAGAGTAATAAGAAGCATGAAGAAAGCAGTAAGATTTGTACACTCCCAGACTCTAAGTCAACTGTAAGAAGGGAAGTTCTTCTGAGGTTTATCAAATTGCTGTTGTCAGAGTACTGAAGCAATTTGAAAGGAAGTGATCTATCCTGACCACACATTCTGTTCTCAATATACCCTTACAAAAAAAACCCAAACCCAAACAAACACAAAATAAAATACCAAGTACTGTGCAAGAAAAAAAAAACATTCCATGGAACTATAGAGTGAAGAGCTTATGCACTCCAGACAAATTCCTATTTGAAACAAAGAGAGTTAGAGGCACAGACTCCAGATAGTGGTTCCTTCAGGCCAAATGCAATCCTTACTCCTTTTCTCCTTGGGATGCTGCTGCAGTCACTGGGAGTCCTTATCAAATCGGTACGACTTAACAAATGCCAGACTCTGTATTCCATATCTGCACAGCTGAACTTTCCAAGAACTCCTTTGTGGCCATTTCAACGTGATTAATGGAGGGGTTTGATACCCCCAGATCACTGCAACCTCACATCTCATGCAGTTACAATACTTTTTGATACTATTCGAGTGCCTGAGGACCTCTTGCCAGGGACTGAGAAAGGGCCGGTTTTCTCCCGTAGCATCTCGCTAGGAAACAACCTGCCACAAGTGTCACACAACACTGGGTCGCACAACAATCTGCAAAGGAAAGGGAGCACTCAGAAAGACTGTTCTCGCTATCTCAGGTTTCTGTCCGTCCCAGGGACAACACTCTCTCTAGCCCAGTATTATTAGGCAGCTCCTTTCCAGTTGCTTTCCTCAAGAAGATGAGCAGACTGTGGCTATAGTTTCATAAAGGTAGGAACAAAGAAAGAATGTAAATGCCCTTTAAGACTTCCTTTTTCATTGGATTTGGCTTAAAAGGAAAAAATGTGTGAAGTTTTTATGGCAATGATTTTGTCACTAATATTAATACATGAAAAATCTGCTAGTTAACAGTCCTGCAAAAACACATGGGTCATGTTAAATTACACTTACTCCAACATCTAGGGATTGTCTAAGAGAAGTGGTTCATACGGTAAGGGATTAGAAAATTGTTCTAAATGCACACAGGAGTTATGATCTCATTCCCAGACCTATTGGTCAGACGTGTCAATCGTCTCCCATAATCCACTGTAAGAGGTGAAGGAAAAGGAAAAGAAAAAATACAGACACCTATAAGATGGAGATGACCTAACTCTGTATTATTCGACTGCGTAAGGAGAGAGCAAAGCTAATTCACTGCTGACATTCATCGTCTGAAACATATTTCATTGTCCAGATGAGGAAAACATTCACACACGCTTAATTTTAAGCAAGGAGCTTAACACTCACTGCCTTTTATACCGAGAAAAAATATTAACTTGGAACTTAGTGCACTGCACATGCTGCTGTTTGACAGAGCAAGCTCACTGATTAAAAGGCAACCAAGACAGTAAGGCTTTTGTAAAGCCTTTTAACTACGTACATTTTAAAAAGGGGATGACTTGCATCACACATTCAAGTTGAGTTCAACTATTCCGCATATCACCATGAATCTGTATGACTAAAGCCAGCAGTGCCAGCAGCCAGCTCACAGTACAGCTCAACTCTTAAAATTACTACTCTGGTCTTCATTCAACAATCTCTTCTGTGTCACACTGCACTGAGAATCTCTTTTCTTCATAGAAATTGGAAGAATGGACCTTTTGGTAGCAAGATACTAGCCTGGGAGTCCTACACTGAGCTATACTTTCTAACTTGAGATAAATACTGCTTTGGTTTATTTCTACCACTAATTCTAAGCTAGCAGAATTTGTTTTCTATTTATTCAAAGAGATAGCAACATTTAACTTCCATCTGCTTAGTATTATATGAAAATAATACATTTTCTGCACAGAAGGAACTGGTTACTACTCAGTATAAACTAACAATTGTGAAAACAAAAGAATGTGACCGCATTTCATTTTTATCTCGGTGGGTTTTGTCCTGGTATCTAAATTTTACTTTACTTATTCCTTTACTTTTTTTCTTAAAAGCCAAAAGTAAAATTGTCAAGCTACACTAAAAATACGCTACCATCTTTATAAAGGTGGTAATAACTTAAGAATATCTTCAAAGTTTTAGATGCTGTAAATATTGAAATAAATCAAATAATCATAAACCCATAAATTGGAAATGCCTCTGAAGCACAATTTGAGTTTGATTAACAGCATTTAGAGATGTGTTTGCATTTTGCCTTAATTGAAGGCAATTGCATATTTCCATCCTTCCCCATGAAAGATGACTGCAGGTAAGCCCAGGTGGTCTCCTAAAAGTAGACACAACCTTGCCAATACAGCTTAAAAAAACCCACCCCACATCTCCCAGAATGACACTTTAATAACCAGATAAGTTTTGCACATTTCACACATTTGACTCATTTCATCAACATCCATTTTTTGTGCTCATCTGAGTGAAGATTTCTGGCTAGAGCTCCATTCACTGTAGTTTGCCAACTTCACCCTATCCAGTCTTTTCCATCTTCCTGCACGTTAAAAGAAAATCATTTTACAAAGTGTGTCTTCAGCTGGCTTTTCACTCAGACTTTGGTCACAACTTGAACTATGCACAGCAACAGCATCTGTGTTGGCAACTGCTGTCTACCGTTCACTTTATACTTGAAAGCAGCTATAAAATATGAAGGAGAAAAAAAATCTCAGGTCTTAATGTACATTTATTTAATAGCATTTTCTTATAAATCTTGGGTACTAAATATATAGCTAATACTAAATATCTTTTCTTCTGCTGCTCCACTGTAGTCACACCGAACATTTTACGAATAGGCTCCTAGCATTATCACCACCTCTGAAGGGAAATAACTGATTATTATCATTTCTTATAACCACTGTCAAAACACAGGTCTAATGCTGTATATTATGCCTTTGAAACAATAAAGCCTTTTTGTCAGGAAAAAAGGAATTAAAACTAAATTAACTGAAACATCTTAGTGCTTTTATTCCTAGGGCTTGTGGGGAGGGGGGGGGAAGGAGGGGAAAGGATTGTGTAATATGGTCCATATACACTACTATCTATTGCTGCTTACACACAGTAAACGACCTAAACCATACATTTTCCTTTTGGTATTCACTGCAAGTGCTTTTGAAGTTCACTAGGAATGTTAGTGCTTGTGAGAACAACAGATGGGTAACACTGTTTACAGTCAGGGAGGAGCATTATTTAAACTTCAGCACCTAAATTTGCCAACAAACCTTAGCAACACTGTGAAACAGCCCTGCTGCTTTCCTGTGACTTCTCCTTATGGAGGGCTGTTTTGAGCTGAGTTAACTTGGTGATGGCACTGCAAGATGACACTGACTTGCCCAAGTTAGCGTTTCCTACGGGTTGTGTTCAAGAATATTCCTGTTTTAATTACTCGTCTGCAGTCCCCAGCTTTAATTTCACATTATTCTCCACTTGTGTTTCCAGTCTCTTTTCATTCTCTATTTATAGGTTGTAATAACAGTGTATTGGTTCTGTATAAGTACCCAGCATCAATATAAGTGTTGGCATCATGGCACCGAGTTAACAAAAACTAAAAGCAAAAAAGCTTAGTTTGTAAATATACTGTCTCAAACTGCACACCAGTAGTACACAGTTCTCTCTGGAACCTACCAGTCAGTCATCATCAACTCTGAACATCAGACTTTCAGCTCAATTAATTACATTTGCTGCCTGTTCCAAGTAAAACTAGAAAAATTTACTTCACAGCACAAAGCAAATTCTATAGGCTTTTCCATGAAGCCAGTTTGAAACCACAGCTCTGGATGTAAGGTTGTGTATTGCTCACATGAACAAGCTCTAAGCAGCTTTAATAGATAATAGAGAAAAAATGTCAGTGCTGACAAAGTCAGTGAACTCACCACTTGTCCGTCTCTCCCTGGAACACCAGGCACTCCGACAGAACCCTGGCGGGAAACAGAGGCTGGTGTTTAGCAAATTAAAACAGGCCATGAAACCTCTCATCTCTTAATACAGTACTCAAACCCAACAGCGAATGCTTGCATATTGTAATGACAATAAATTTTTCAAAACCCAATTTTCATCCAAGCTCAGCTCTCTTCTCAGTTGAGATTTTATACTAATCAGACACGTTGTCCTGTTGTACATCTTACTGGCTATCCCACTGCATGGCCTCTTCTAGCAAGAAGCTGCAAGCTGATGGTTTCTTGGCAATGTTGCAGATGCTTCACAAGAAACATAAGAATTAAAATGCAATTCCATTTAATGCTCTTGATAAATTCTGAGGCTGATCGTACACGATCAAACACAGCACCTGAACAAAACAAGTAATGCTGCTTCAAGCTCAATGACTGGTGGTGCCAATCTATCCTAAGGTTTTTAAGATATAATCTGCAACAACTCATCCTGACAGTGCAAAATACACACCCTTTTAAATTCCATTGGTATTACCATAATTAACATTTAAAAGCCAACCCAGGCCAAACACAGGGAGCAGACAAAGAAGGAAAGTAAAATGTTAGCTTTGACTTGTAACACTGAAGGGATCTTGACACAAAGCTCTCAACGCTGTGCACGACTGACAATCTTTTTGAAGGAACCTGTGCGACTCTTGGTACAGATGTTTAGTGAAAACCTGAGGCATGAGGAAAGCAGGAAAACTGCCTGTGCTTACACAGCATTGTCCTCTCTATTCAATAATAGTGTTGCTCAGCAAGGAAACCAAAAGCATTATTTTTATTTTTGCTTTATAAACGTGTTAACAAGATACAAAAGTGTGACAGCTATTTGAAAGGCGGTCACCCTAAAAAGAGGCCAGGACACTGGGACAAAGCTCAGGAGGGCTTTTAACCATCAACCTCAATAAACTACCCTATTTATAGGAGTTCCTCCTCTCAGTGACAGTATTCTAGAGCTGCTGAATTTTTTTGAGACATAAGATGTTAGTGTAAATAGAGTTGATTCTACCATATCAAGTAAAAGTTTGTCAGACAGTCAAAGGTTCTTATGTTTTGGTGATGCTGTACATATAAAACACCCTCCTTCCCAAGTCTTAGGGTATAATTTCATAATGGCAACATAAGACATCAATACGGCCTGACAATGACACACTTCTGCACTGCCAAACGTGAAGGGTGGTCCTCTTCTCCAACCTGCAAACTCTGTACAGTTTACAGCTGACAAAATCCCACTAATTTATATGCTTTGGGATTACATTTTTACAGATCAGCAGGTTTTTCTTTCTTTTGTTTAAAGAGTTCCTTTTGGACAGATGTAAGCAAACCTTCACCTTAAATAATATTATCTCAGAAGAATTAAAACAGAGGGGATAGATATCCTAACATATGTCAATACTAGTTAGTCCTTTCTTCTTTTTTTTTTTCATTATATAAAATAAGCTTGTTTTATTAAATATTTTTCATACAACCTTTTATTCTTTTGAAATCAACTAGAAAAGGACTTGCCTTGGTGGTGTGTGGGCGAGAGGCTGAAAAAGTGCTACTTAATAGCTGTTAGAATTGTTTTAAGGGTGTAATTCCATAAATCCTAAACTCACTCCATCAAACCAAGGCGGTCGGCTTTAATGAGCGTAAATAACGCTGAAAGCATTCCCAGGAAGTCAGGTCTCCGGTTACTAAAGGAACAGGAAGACACCAGCAGACCACCTGAACACCACTAACCAAGCACCATTTATCAGCAACACCTACGGCCTTTGTTTCTGCTGGTCAATTTTTCAGTCATATGGCACTGATCTACTTGAGTAAGGACACACGTTTAATCAGAAACTCTATCTCCCCACCTTTCACAACCTCTTAACTTCGGTTTCCTACTCGTACCAGTGCACGAATAAGAAAATTAGAGTGACCTTTTCACCTGAAAGTTAAGCAGACAGATTGAAAACAGTCCGCTCTGCATTGCTTGAACTTCCTGCGATGGGGGAAATGAGAAATCTGATGTCTCCCTCTATAAGGCTGCATTTTGCAAACCCAAAATTCGGAGCCTAAAGTAAGGAATTCAGTGCAGTGTGCAGTAGCTCGTTCCTTTCACCTCTTCTGCTCGCAGTTTGGCACCAGGAGGAATAATCACTTTCACAGTATTGTTGTTTATACTATACCTTTTGTCCTGGAGGCCCCTGAGGTCCCTGCAAAGGGAAAACAATTCAATTAACATCACGACTCCAGCCAATTTAAACTGAAATGACCAATTAAAACTGTCTTTTTGTGTAAGCATTCTGCTACTGGACTGAAACCAGCTGATGTTTTATGCATCAAGGAAAAGTAAAACTTTATGCTCAAAATGCACAATGGATCTTTTCTCTTCTCTTTTGGAACTGATCTAACTACTAACTGGACGACTCAAATTTTCCCCCCTTCTAAACTTTTCTCTTCCAACCCATCTGTTTCTGCTAATACTGACACATCTGTCAGCATTAAGACGACTGTGGTTTTCCCTTTCTGATACCAGCTAACAGCCCGTCATGTGTCCTCAGTAACGTATCTGCTCAGCAGCATAAAGACAAGGTTTATGCAAACAAGTATTTTTAAGATCAAGAGAAGCATAAGCCTCAAAATCTCTTCACCTTCTAGGTATCAGCAAGCATACGTGACTATGTTTTACCCAGAATGTGATCTGTGCCATCGCTTGCAAGTTAAGAGAAAAATCACAAAGAGTTAACTTCAGAAATCATTAAGAAGGCTCTTGGGAAGTCAAGAATCACCACTGTGTCCCCATGATCTGAGAAGGCAGGAAGAGATATCTCAATTCAGGAAAGCTTAACTGCTTAATGTCATACAGGAGTCAAAGTCTCATTGATATTAATAGGACCCATTTCTCATCTGGTGTCTCTGAAGCACCCAGGTGGTTTGTGGCCACGGTGGAGAGGGGAGGCAGCAGGAAAATAGATCACCCAACCATTTTAGCAGTCTGTTTTGAGAAGAACCAGATCATGTCCACCACAGTTCTTACACACCCCTTCCCCCCACGTTCCTACTATGGGTGTTGGTGCTCTATCAAGCAAGGTGAATTCTGGGACCATGAGGGTACAAAAAAAAAAAAAAAAAAGCCCAAACTGAGGAATCCAAATCCTTTTGAGGTGTGAAAGAATAAAAGAACAACTGACTAATATCAGAACTACAATATTTCAGAAAACCAAAAGGATTGCTGCTTTGAAATGTGGGGCAAATTTTATTCTTAAGGTCATGTGAAGTTAGGAAGAATCCTTCAGTGTTGAGCTTCTTGGGACATTACTTCAAAGAGCTAACATGGAAAAACTCCACTGGTGGTAATTCTGGGTCCCGGATCCACTGAAGTGGATGAAAGCCTTGCAGTTTTAAACACGGATTCATATGGCTAAGGTTGGGCATCACACCTTGCAGAAGCACAGCTCAGTGTTGCTTTCTGAAACATTTGCCTGATTGTCTCAGTAGAGCTAGGGTTTCATAAGCATCTCTTTTTGTCTGTAGGGCCAGATTTTGTTAATGGAAAGCCACTTGTGAAGTGCAAGGTGATAAATTTACTCCCTTGTCTTCGAAAGAAAGCAAAAGTACCCAAGCAGTCAGCACTAGTGATGACCAGAGCAGTGATCATCTGGTTTTTCAGAATGGAGAAAAATCCTCCCAGCCCATTGTGTTTCAAAAAACCTGGTGTTTAAATCAGGTCTTCTTTGCAGTAAGTGCCTGAATTCTAACCCTGAGATACGGTAGAGGCAGAGGACATCAGTAAACCTGCATGTGGTAAATGAAGAAGAGCCTATTTCTTAAGCTCTGCTTGCAAACAGTCTCCGAAAAAAAATGAAGATGGTGAAAAAAATAGATAAATTCAGAGGATGCTTGTAGATGAAAGTGTCTTGATGGATTAGAAACCGTGGATATTAACAACATACACCACTAACGGGTTTTTTCCCTTTCTTCCAGAGAAGGAAGTAAGTTCCTTCCAGTGCCTGACACCATGGCAGGTGAAAAACTAGGAATCCTCCCCTTCTTCTGTGAGAAAGATGCAAGTTTGGCTAACATCTTAAAAACTCTGAGAAATTAATGCTCAGACTAGAGCTTTCCTACATCACCGTTGTCAAAACAGGCTCCAAATGCCGACATCGGTCATCTATTGACCTTCCACTTATTAACCTGTTCCATTCTGGGGCTATTCCAGGTCTTGAGAAAAATCCCTCCCTCAGTAAGCCAGATAGAATACAGAGCAACTGAAGACTACCGCCGTAGCTCATACCCACTACTTTTATGTCCAAGGAATAGATATTGCCTCTTCAGTTTCTAATTACTTAAGAAGCTAATAAAACGTTCTAAAGACATTCAGTTGTATTAAATTACCATTTGGGAGCCCTCAATATAAAGTTACTATCTGAAGGTAAAATGATCATTCACTTATTAATACTATGCCCCAAAGTAAACTGTTAAATGTGCTGCTCCGTTGAGCACTTTGTGCCTGGTGCTTGCAGCTGTCAGCCTGGGGGATGGATATAATTCAAGATATTGCAGATATCTCCAGGAAAAGATCTTTCCCCACAATTCCCCCCCTCCCCACCTCGTTGTCATTATTCCAGCTCCTCCAGAGGAGTTACTGAATAAGAAAGTATTTGCATAGTACCATAGTCTTGCTCTTATCGTGCCTTTACAATTAATTGTTCAAGGAAAAGAAGCAACAGATACTTATCAGTAAATGCTGTATACAATTAGCAGTTTTCCATTTCTGGTACTTAAGTCTTTACTCGGACTGGAAACCTCAGTCTCTGGTGTCTCGTGCCCACAGAGCTACCCCGCCACTCGATGACAAGAGCAGTCCTCAACAATACAGCCTACCTTCAGAAAAGGTGTGCTCAGAAAAGCAACTGCAATTAAAAGCTCACCTAGAGTCGTATTTCACAATATGCACAGAAGTAATTCTTATCTTTTGAATGTTCAGACTAAAATACAGCTGAATAGAAAGAATTTTTCTTTAAAGTACTGGGAAAGAACCTCAAAGCCACTGAAAACTTAGCAGCTCATCCACTGACAGCTCCCATCCCTCCCCCACATAAGCCTGCCAGAAGCTACTTAAACAAAAAACCTGAAATTAAATTACTAACAGAAAATGGCTTCAAGAAAACTCCGTTACACTCCAGAACTGCTGTGAAGTGCCTATTTTCTCTAAGTTACCTACATTCCCTGAGCAAGGCACAGGATTACACTGGAGAGATAGAAGCAAGTAAATAGAATCTGGGAGAAACAGAGGAATATGAAGGGGTAAAATAGAAACAATCAAAAAAACCCCAAACATAAGACATAAGTTCATTTCCAGAGGTATAATTGATAGCTTCTAGAAGAATCTATATAGGAAATTACAACATGAACATGTGGAAACTTTCACCCCTGATTATTCTACTGAACTGGGAAGAGAGCTGTGTTGCCCACCTGATGAACAGACAGTAAGATCAGCAATCAAAATCTCTGTGTAGGTCTTGAGACAGGAGCAGAAAGCAAGAAATATGTGAAAGTTTCCAACCAGCCCTTTAGACAGTTTTGTTTTTCTTTCTGTTTCTTCAACCGGTTTGTGCTCCGTAACAGCTGCAGTGGTATACTGGCCTTGCTGGTTGCTTCAGTGCAACTAAAGGGATGCCTTGCAAATGCAGACTGAGATAAATTTCACTTTGGATAGCTCTTCTGCCACCAGCAGCCCAGTGCAGACAGCTGCTCCCGCTGCTTCCCACCTCATTTCCCTCAAGCTTAAAGCCTCTGCTCTGCAGTGATCCAGCACATAGGAAACCTGGAGTAGTCTTCACTAGCTGGAGGCTAGATCTGCTACCATGGGGAATATATTCTCATTTAGCCTCTGTCACTATCATCCCTGAGAATACTGAAGAGGTAAAACAAAAGACTTTAAGGCAAGTGCTGCAGAATTCTTTCACCTCCTGCCTATATATATGTACGCATGATATCTATAATTGATCAGCAAACCACTCTGTAATAGTCTATGCAGATGATGTTGATAGGATCTATTTGTCTTTTGCCTGTATCATTGGAAGCTGACAGAGTTTCCATGGGGGGATGCACAGAATCAACTCCTAAACCACAGGTGACTAATGTTCAAGAGCATTCAGGCTTCCAAAATTCCAATCAAAGTTTATGAAACCTGTTCGTATGGAGTGACTGCTTTGCCTTTTTTAAAGTTAGGCTGCTTTTCTTTAAATTGACACACATTAACTGAGAAACTTCAACTGAGAGGACTGAAAATTGTAGTTGTGAGAACTGCCCCACAAAGGAGTATAACTAAATATAATTAAAAATAAAAATAGCTCTCACTGCTTCAGGTACCATGAACACTCCACGAACCCTTTGCCATCACATGCAAGGGAGTAAACTAGCTAGGCAGCAATGACAGCCTATTGCAGGGCTTCACTGAGCTAGGTTCTCATCCAAATTGCTCCTCAATAGGAGGATGGAAAAAGAAGGTGCATTACACGGAAGAAATTCAACTGCTGTGTTTTTCTGGAAGTGGAGAATTGTGTGATAGTTACTAAAGCACTTGAACACCAGATCTCACTGATCCCACTTTCCATGTGTAACGGGTGCATAATGTAAACCTGAAAATGTGCTCCTGCATGGCTGAGGAGCTGGCAGTTTCTAGAGGACTAGTATTACAATGTGCAGTGCTTTAGTACTGATCAATCACCTAGAGAAAGCAGGTTCACTGTGATGGGAAACCTCATCTAACTTCTGATTAAGCAGTGCCCCCCTCCCATGCTATCTACTTTAACAGAAGAAAAGAATGGTAACAGCTATTAATTAGTACTCAGGCAGAACTTCTCATCATCGTTCTCTTAGTCACTGTTGTGGCAGCCATTACTGAAGTACAGAGGTTACAAAACACTAAAGACTTTTTCCTGAGATTTCCTGCAAGTTAAGACCAACGCAGTTGTACTGGGGAGGGAAAAAAAAAATAGTTGCTGTGAGAGGCAGAAGCTGAAATTTTCCATTTAGTTCCTAGTAAACTTTGGCAGCTAAACAGCTTCAGAACAACACCTTATAAAATTTGCTATGAATGTGCTACCAGAATGAAACAAAGGCAGCTCTGGCAGAACTCTGGCCATTGAAAACAACATCACAATTAGTAGTTTCCCAGAGGAGCTATGAAGATTCACCCCAGATGAGGATCTGGCCTTGCCCATTGGCCTCAAAGGTTGAACTGAAGCCAGCAGCACTTCCCAGTCAGTTCTGCCCGGTCCCTGTGAGTTAACTTTATTTATTTTAACCTCAATTAATATTAATTCATTTTAAAGATGGGACATTTTGCAGACATAACTGCAAAGTTACACTTTTCCACTGTCTTTCACAGAAATGGCAATATCCTCTGGAAGAACATCCTCCTTATTCTGAATATCGAGTAAAAGCAATAATGTTAGGTCTTATTTTATTGAACAGATGCCCAGCAAGACTACGTAAGCACAAAACTTCTAGTTTGGAAAACAATATATCTTAAAGCAGAGGGATTTTACATTTGGCTTAATAATTATGGTATAGATATTTTCTGCAAAGCGACACCTTTACCTGAATCCTCTTGTTATTCTGGAGTGTTTTGTTCATGCAAAACATCTGTAAAATTACTTATCTGTCTTTAAAGCCAATTTGGGGGGATAAAATAATATAGGGGGCTTTTTCAGTGTCAAGAAGCGGTTGATTCATACATTGAACATGTTTAAATTTATTCTTTTCCAAGGAGCTGAAAATATTGCAAATTTTGATCTTCCAAATTTTTATTTCTATGCACTAGCTTAAAATACTTTAAACATAAGTGCATCGAAACCTCTGCCAGGTGGAAATTAGAAACAAACTCACCCCACACACGCCTTCTAACCTAGTGCAGTTTATGAATCTGAAAATGTCTATCTATCAGTGTTAGCCTTTGAGATGTCCCATCACTGACTCCCTTTCAAGTTCTCATGGAGAGTCTGTAACTAGAAATCCTAGCTTTTGGATGGAAAAGAATCACAAATTCCGTTATGATTCATTTTGAAAATGAGAAGATAAACCAGAAAAAACTCTTGTATTGTTTTTATAAGTCCTTATCACTAGGAAGAGCAGACAACTGGCATGTGAAGAAGGACGAACTATGAGAGGCATGACACAACTTCAACTGAAAAGGTTGAAAAGCTAAGGAAACTACTGGCCTTCCCTCTCACCTACCACACATTTTGGTAGTTCCATACGCATTTCAAAGATTAATCCCTTTGATCACCCCACTTCTTGGCCTCCCTCTGGTTTCTCTTAATCCTTTCTGCACAGAGGAATGATACCTTCAACTCTTGTAGAAAGTAGATCTGCAGCACTTTCAAGAGCCATGAAAATCAGACACAAATTACAACTAACCAGTCTTTCTTACATTCCCTTTGACATTAAAGATGCATATACCTGCACCTTTCTAACTTAAGCCTCAGCTGCCACCTCACCTAGAAAGAAATTGAACTCTCCTGTCTCAAAGAGAAAACAGATTCTTCCTGCCAGAGAAATACAGAGAGCCCAGAAAACTTTGCAAACAGGTCTCCCAATCATCTCAACCACAAGAATAGAAGAGCAATAGAAGCACACTGGCACTCTGACAATCTGGTAGGATTTTCAACAGGGAATGAGAGACCCCTGTAAGCAACAATTACTTTTGTTAAACCTCCCCTCCTGCCACCCTGCCCCAACGCACACTTTGGAAATGGGGAAAAAGAGAAGCCTGTCTTCAAAGCAAATTTCTTTTGTGCCCTCTCCTGCCAAAGCAGAACTCACTCCAGGGAACTCAAAGCTTCACTCTTTGTATACTGTCCAAGCAAACCTCCCCTGCCTGAGAGGGAGAAAAGTTATTGCTGCCCTCTCTCACAACATCACCCAAAACATTATTTTCTTTTTCTTTATTGACCCAGAACGTCATTAAAAATGAAGAACAAAGCAGCAGATTCTTGGCTGGCATCAACTGCCACATCTTCACTTGATATTTCAGTGGATTTCCTATTTCACTAAAAGGGGATCACGAATGTTCTCAGAACTCCAAATGTATGAAGACTATTTCAACTCTTTATGAACTCATTGTTTGAGTAGGTCACAAGTCAACTCAACGTGCAGGATAGGCTTGTGATACATTCTGAGACACAAGCTGGAAAATGCTGTTATCTCATTATCTACTACCTTGTGCTCTTCAAGAAATTTATTCCACTTTTTGTAGGAATAGAAAACAGAAAACTAGGTAATTTCAGGATGTGCCGTTGTTGGTTCACAGGTTAAAACACAGTTTACCAGCTCTGCCAATAAATTGCGCATTCATCTAGAAATACCAAGGCATGTTACCAAATACTGGTATTAAAAATGCTTTTTGAAACAGCAAAGCTTCTATCTTCATTATCACAATTTAGAGGTCAGGCTTGCAGCCGTTCTTCACTTGAAGAGCACCATCGGATTTAAAGCAGCTTAGAGTGTGATCCTGCAGGCTACAGCCTTCAGCTTCCATAATCTTCATCAAGTACATCCAAACTGTAGGGATTATTTCACAGCATCTGGTGCTCTCCTTGGCTGTATCCTGCCTCCAGTCCTGGATGAAGAACAAGATTACATGCCACAGTGTTTGCTCCTTACTGGAAAGGGCTTTAGAATTGTGGGTAGGTAGGGAACCACAGTACTCCCCAACCAGTGGATCTCTGGAAGACCAGGATTGGTAGTACTTTATGGGACCCATCGACTTCACAGTTTCAATTTCATCAGGAAGAAAAACCAGGAAGCCAAATTGGACTTCAAACTCTTGGTGTGGAACAAAGACAAAGTCCTTACAAAAATAATTCCTACAGAATTAACTTTGAAGCTCCTCTGGGCACAGATCTCCATTTTCGTTTACTTTCAAAAGATAGGAAGTGGAAAATACAGAAAAAGATTCTCATGTAGGGAAAGGCCTGTGTTCTCCATAGCAAACCATACCTTATTTACCTGGCAACTCAGTTTTACAGCAAGCTTGTTGGGAGACCATTTCTGTAGTAGGGTCTCAATTTCCAGTACGGAAGTGGAGAGATAGCTGAGTGCAGAAATGCATAACAGAAGCAGCTGAACAGCACCTGAATAATTGTAGCACTTTCCACAGGGAAGAGACTCTGGAAATCTTTACTGGCATAAAGAGTATGTCAGAAGCACCAAGAAGAAGAATAATAAATTATTTACCTCCCTGATACTCTGAAGCTTTCTACTTGATCTATAGACAACCGAACAAGCCATCAGACTGACTTTTAGAGCAGGCTTTTAGAGCTGGAAATTCATGTAATCTGGGATCTTTCTCTAACTGAAGCTTGTTGATTTGAGTTTTAAAACGCCTTCTTCTCCCTATTTAAACACATCTGCATTTAGAGAAACAGATTGGTAGCAATTGTTTAGTTCTTACACACAGATGACTACTTTGGAGCAGAGGGAATCTTCTGAACAGGGAGACTAAAAGGCGATGGACTATGTTTTGCTATAAAAGCCCTCAGGGATTCTGTGACCCTGAAAATCTGGTCTCGTGTAGAAGGAAGACACCGCTGTAGAATCAGAGTCATTTTGTCCAGGGGTCAAATAGGAGAATATTCTAAATAAACAAAACCGCTCCCTTCCCTGCTATGGCACCTATTATTAACAGGCCTCAGAAACGAGAAGGACAGAACGAAAGAGAGCCCAGAAGCCTGCTAAAACACTAGGTGGTACCTTAGGGAGGCTTTGGTTTTGTTAAACCGTTCTCTTGAAATAAAAAAGTACAGGACTTTAACTGCCTGCTCACAGCAGGCATTTCCAAGCCTCAGTATCTTAGTTTTTTTTCTTCCCAGAGATATTGGATTTTGTCAATTCAAAAAGTTTTGCAATTTGTCAAGGTAAAATATCATCACACCTGTTTAAAAACTTCATAAATTCAAACAGATAGCAATCATATCTGCACTGATTGCTGAGCGTATAATCTTCCTCCTCAGAAGCATTCAGGAATCAAAACCACACGCCACGGCCTACAATTCTGTCATCTCTCATAAAAATAAGAATGACCATGAGTGTTTAGGGAGATCTTAAGGGAAAAACCCCATTGTATGTTTCACAGTTCTGGGTATATGTGACAGACAGAAACTTTTGATGCCTTACCCTGTGGCTGAAGCTCATTTACAACCAGTGGAGCTTCAATTTGCTTCCAAATGAATAGGGTTAATCAGTTCCCGATGCAACAGAAAACATCTACACCCATATCTGAGTATTTGGAAAACATGCATTCATTTGTTACATTCTCACACAGAGAGAGGAAAAAACCAAAACCTCAGGAGGGAATATTCTGAGAGTTTCAGTCTGCTGTGCTGTGTCTTCATAGTTCCACCAGGCAAAGGGCCAGAGCTATCACCCCAGAGACAGCTGGGATTTTGGCCCTTAAAACAGGTAGATGGTTCTTGTGCTGCACAATGGTCTCAAGGTGGAAACAGCTCAGCTTCAGAGACAGTGCTAAGTGGGGGCTAGGAACTGGGAACACTTGTCTTGGCTCCTTTTAGCTTTGCTGTGCCCTTAGGTGTTTTATTTCCCACTACTTCTGCAGGCTTAAAGAAGTTGGCCTTAAGTGACAGGCAACTATGTCAAAAGAGGAACTTTTCTTTCTCATGTTTTCTAACAAATGAGGCTTCAAATAGTCTGTGACAAAGGAAGGTTAGAAAATACACAGCTATAAAGCTTTTTGGAATTTCACATTTAAAAAGAATGTATATGCCATGTATCTGTTACAGTTTCTTAGCAAACTGGAAGAGAAAAGTACTTACTGTCAGTCCTTGCTCTCCTGGTTTTCCTGGCTCACCCTTAAAGGTAAAAAAACCACGAGTGAATAATTTCAGCAACATGTCTTGAATTCAGTTTTCTACCTAATAAAAAAACATCTTTAGAATTCCATTCTTAAATAGCTATGGCAGCTGCCTGCACATGAAATGTACCATTGGTTTTGCTTTTCAAACTAGCAGGCTAAATCTCAGACATTTTAAGAGGTAAAGTACCATTTCACAATCATGCAATGATACAGTTCTTGAGGCAACAGTTAAGTATTGATGTCCTGAGTCTGTCCCTTGGTTCCAAACATAATATTCCACTCTCATCAGTGGTGCTAAAGGACACAGAGAAAGGTTGTTTTCACATATATGCTGTTTACAGATTCCAAACTTACTGCTGCAAATTATCGTGTTCCATAAACCCATGAATATTGGTATTTTGAAGTCATGCAGTAATTACTCAGCTGTTAAAAATGTGGATTTGCTTTAAAAACTGTAACCCATCATTTTTTCCAATGTATTCTATGGGCACAGCTCTACATAAGATCAGAACCTATCTTCTCCCTTTTCTTCCACATGAACACATACAGCTGTCTGTAGAGACAGTAAAACATATCAGTCGTACAATACGGGCTAAAAATACCCATCCAAAACCCAGAATTCCTATCATTTCAGTGATCTGGTTTATAGATCACTCCCTTGTAAACCCAGCAGAGCATAGGGCAGTCCACGTGTTGATCAGCACAGCTGCAGAATCTTCTTTGTCATATAAAAGAAAACTGTCAAAAAACTGACGAGAACCATTCTGATCTTGTTCTTGGCAACCGAAAAGAATCAGAACTGCTTCTCTGGGTGTATGTGCACTGCTTTCAGAAGAAAACATGTTGCATCTGCAAACACACATAGATACCCAGGAGAGAGAAAGCACACGGGCACAGGTTTCTGACAGCCAATTACCTGAGCTTGTTGGACTTTTCAGCTCTGAAGCCTTGCTAACTTACATATACAGCAATCACACAGCTAAAAGGAAGCGTGAAGATATCCACATAAACGCAGGGAAATAATGGTGAAATAATTTCAAGAGTTTTCATCATATTCCATTGTCCTACTACCACCAAAAACACTTGTTCTACTTTTACTTCTTTTTGGAGGTGAAATTCTCAGTGTCTTTGTGATGGCCTCAGTGTGATGTAAAAGGAAGGCACCTATTCTAGGTATCACTGCAGGAAAGCAAGTATGTGATCATTCCAACAGTTTCTCACGTTAACATCGAAAGAAAGGCTTAGCAGAAGGCTGCACAATCCTTTCTTACACCCCTACTCTTCCTTGGTGCTCTCTCCACTGGCAAAAGGCCCAACAGTGTTTCCCTAAGATTTCTACCTTTGCTCTAAAGGTTTCCTGCCCAAGACCACCAGCACATTCTCATCTCTAGAAGCCTTAAGTACCTGTAATAGGATGCACACTTCTGGGATGCAAGGTGGTGATGACACAGATGGAGACGTGTGGGCACGCAGGCTGCTCCTCAACCCTGCTACGTTGTGGAAGAGAAGTAGCAGTGGCTGCTGGAGTTGCCCGCTGTGCCTTGCTCCCTTGGCTGCCTGACCTTCTCAGGGTACACAGCAAGTGTATGGGCATGTGGGAAAGCAAAGGGCAAAAAAAAAAAATCATCTTATAGCTCTGGTGATTGCAAAGCTCATTGTTTGAGAAGGACAGACTGGAAGAGAAGTCCCTGCTTTGCCTGACTCTCTTCTAATGGTGGCTGGCTGCTGTAAGGACATCCCCCTGTAGCCGTGTGATGCTGCAGCATCCCTGCTCATAACCCAGTGTGGCTAATGTTTTGTTGCTCACCTCTTTAGCTGAAATGTCCGTGAAATACAAAGCTGCCACTACCTCTCGGACAAGTTTTCCCTTTACAGCTCCCCTGCTTGACTGTGTATCACATAGCAGTGGAGGAACAAGGGCCTGAGGGTAAAGGACAGTAGCAAGGAGCTGGACAGTAACAACAGACAGTAACAACAGACAGAAATCTATATAGTTTCTAGCTGAGTGCTTGTTTGTATCTGATTCTAAAGCAGTATTATAAACTGATTTTCCATAATGCTATAAGGGCTTAAGATAGCCACAGCTTAAAACACTATAAAAAGAAACTCTCTCTTGCCATCTAAAGTCAAAATCACTACAGAACTGTTATAAAAGGGAGTGACCTCATTGCATAAAATGCATTACTTTCCTCTTCTGAGAAACACTAATGTTCCCTTCGCTAAAAAGCAGAGAAGCCCAAGCAAGACCCAGTCCCGCTGTGATCAGCACCAGCAGCTGGTTCTGCCAGCCCGCGGTACGTGAGCTATAAAAATGGTATCACTGCAGTCAGAAGGGGGTTCTGGTTTCAGTCTTACCCTCACAACCCCAAACCAGAAGCGACTCTGCTGACCACAGTCAATTTTACCACATCAAAGGACCACAAGGGAAGGCCAGATAAAGCCCAAAGCCTGATGTGCCGCAGGACTAACAAGAAATGAGTAGGTGGTCAAAGTAAAGCATCGCAAGGGAAGCAGCAGACTTTTAATGTCATTTCATAACCTTGAGCTAGAACTTGTAAGGGCGATGGTGCTAAAAACCAAACCAAGAATGACAGGAGCAGCAGCAGCATCCCTAGAGTATTACAGGTCTTAACTGGCAAGCATTGCTGGATTTTCACAGGAAATTTTATCAGTTTTACTATTATCATCACTTTTGATTACAATTGTACAGCTAAACCAGTTTCAGATGAGGCAACCTGAATAGGGCCGGAACAGGAGTGTAGACATTTTCTTTCTTGGTTTTACCTAAAGAGGCCCTGTAAGGAAATTTTATGCCTTCCCGTCCTGGTCCCACATAACAAGCTATATTCTTTCTGCAAAAAATCGTTTCTGGTGCTGGTCCTCACCTTGCCAGGTCCCTACGGGTCCTCTCAGCTGTGATCTTTACTTATGAGTAGGGGAGCATAAGCATCTGTACATGTGACATTTGAGATGTCATGTCTCCTTCCTGTCTGTCATTCCATTTGCACAATGGTAACACAGTGGAATTCATGATGAAAAGGGAGGTACTTCTTTCAAAAAAAAGTGAAAATTATTGAGCCTACAAAATATAAAACCAAAACCACACTCATATTTGGCTAAAAGAGAAAAGTCAGGTGTTTATGCATCTGTTTAAGAAGTGTTTAACCCTCAGGTCACAAAGTGCCAAAGGCAGCGGGTCTGATCTTGTGCCTAAAACAAACAACAAGCTGGTTCTTCTAATGAAATGACAAAGGAGGAACCAAAGAAAACGGTTCTATTCTACCTGTGTAAAAATGGCAGACTCTGACTCCAAACTTCACCACACTTTGGGCAGCATTTATTACTGTAATTGCATGATTTTTGAGGCTAAATCACTAGGAAGCAAGAAGTCAAGCCTGCCCATGCTACAATGTCTCAAATTCGGCTTTATCTTGAAGCCCGAGTAGAAGCATTTACTACTAGTGGAGAGGAGCAGACCCTCCTCACGCAGCTATTAAACACCAGTGAGCAATTGAGAAACTTCAGAATGTGTGGGGAAACTGTCAGGGGTAGGAGGCAATGAACCTAGGTGTTACTCTTGGCCCTGCTATGAACTTGCTTTCTGTGTGTGGGGCCTCAGGTACACCATGAAATCCGCCTGTGGTTCAGCTTCCACATGCCTTACTTGCCAATCTTACCTCCAAAAACATCTTTGAACTGAGCTGGCATACACTTGAGAGGAATCTGGACACCATGACAGCAACAGACTGACTCACCGGTACACCGGGCATTCCACGAGGACCATCTTTGCCAGTATCTCCTGGAGGACCTCTGGGTCCTGGTGGCCCTGGAGGTCCAGGGGGTCCAGCTTGTCCTTGGTCCCCCTAAATCAACAAAACACTGATCAGAAGTTTTCTTTAGATGAATCAACCACCCCAAAACCCCGTTGATTTACCCAGAAAGAGTGCAAGACAGGTTGAAAGGTGCTGCCATGAGCTGGACAGTGGCCTCCTCACTGCTTATGGCAGAGACTGCACTTTGTCTCAAGACCAGGGATTGTATCTGTCCAGTGCAATCAGCCACAGAGCAGAAAGTTTAAATTCTAAACTGCTTGTCCTACCACAGGACATATGGCAAAATTTTGGGTAGCTTTGCAGTATTTTCCTCATCTAGCTCTGCAGAGCTCATAACTGTTTTCAATAAGCAGCTGTTTGCTTCACGACTGGCATAATCATAACAAAGTTGAAGTAAAAAAGAAGACTCACATGTGAGAATGTACAGTTCACACGGCAATTTTCCAAGCCCATCAATGACGCATGGACAGAATTCAAACATGAGCTTGGAAAATAACTGCTTTTCCATGAAGTTGTAGATAATTTTTCATCTGTTTTGGGGAGCTGTTTTATGCTGACAGTTAGCTAACTCTCTTAATGATTTTTGTAAAAGCCAATTTTCATGAGAGTTTCCAAAACATGGTACCTTCCCCTTTGAGAAAAAAACCACCAAAAACTGGTGCTCAAGTTGATTTCCAGCATACCACTGCAAAAAGCTGATTGCATCTTAAATGGGGATCATGTAGCAAAGATACCCGTAGCCTTTTAATTGTTAACATCATTAACAGTCGCTTCATTCCAAAACATTTTCAAAGGAACAACCTGCTGTAAGAAGGCATCTGACAAAAAGGCAAAGCAAAGAGTAAACTGAATGTAAAGAAGAACCAGACTCCAGTGAGATGAAGCACTACCTTAATGAGGCGGCGTTTAATGAGCTGCTGATCAGCAGAGAGAAACCCATGATTGATTTTAGGAAACACCATCTGATCAGGCAGGTGAGGTCAAAGGTTGAAGATCAGAGATGAGAGAATTGAAGAATAGACATCAGAAGGCCCGAGAAAGAAATAAAGACATATTCATTAGAATTGTAATCGCTAAAATAATATAAACCGGTGCTTCTGCCTGACAGAAACTCTGCATTTTCTTTTGAAGGAATTTACCTCTTAATGTACAGGACATAGCACTTTAGGAATTAAACACATACAATCAATTAACTGCGTAACTTTTTTCTTCTCAGATTTCCTGTGAGAATTCTCAACTTGTATTAATTTTTTCATTACCCAGGCTCTAAAAATCAGTACTTTAATATGCTGTTCTTTCAGCAAAGCTTCTAGAGACAAAGCACCAGTTCAACTTTCAGTCAGATTTTCTAACCAGCATATTGTGCCATGAAGAATGGTGTCATTTTAATAAGGACTGCAGTTCCAGCTTGACCAGATTGCTTCAATCCTTCCTGCTTAATTTGAAAACGTGCTTTGAAAATATCTGTATGTCCAGATTAAGCCTCTGAAACCTAACGCAAGTATCTGACTCCACTAGTAACCAGTATAGAGTCCACTGACATTTTCCATTCTCCTGTATGCCTCACGGAAGCAAAACTACAGAAAAAAAATCTCACCTGAAAATAGAATACTGACCAAGATCAAGGGGACCGTGAGTGTTTCCAGGGCCAACGCTACACCCAGTTACAGATTTGATCCCATGCTCTGCATGAGGAGTACTTACACCAATGCAAAGGCAGTGAGGGTTGACTTAGGTCCATCGTAAGGAATAATTGGTATTCCATGGTAAAAACAATTTTTCATGTGCACTTCTATGCTGATACAGAGAGACCTGACCGAACAGGTACGTGTCAGCCACAAACCTTGACGGTGAGGATCTGATTACTGTGCAGAGCAGCGACTGTGGGGAAGCCTGGCAGACCCTACGGACACAGCATAACATGGTACCAAAACAGCACAACACAAACATCACAGAGACAGTTTACTAACAGACATAGAGAACGAACACTATGTTTAGTATACTCCACACCGCCTATTGACAGGGAACAGCCTCTTTGTCATATGGGAAACAGAGTTAGGTTTGCACTGCACTGCAGATGCAGGTTGGTACCTCACAACAAGAATATCAAGAGATTTTCGAAGGAGCAGTCCCACGGAGGTGACTTTCCTTAAAACTACAATAAATTGTTACAATAATTTGACAGTAGTTAGACTTATCAGCTAGTGGATGACTTAAGTCATTTTCAATTCAAACGTGTGACAGCACTTCAAGAGAGCTACACAGAAAGCTCTGACTCTTGAGTGCCCCAGAACCTGACAACAGTGACACTGGACTTTGATGCACTTTGTGTAACTAGCATCCTGCTCCTCACGTTCTGTTTAACATATGACATTCAGCACATAAACTGGTAGTACATACACAATTATAAACACCGAACAACAATCTACTGCTAGATCTTGGGTAATCCAGAATGGCCAAGGTCAACATTTTCAAGACATACATAGCAGAATTTTCATATCCAGGGAAAAATTTTTCCCCTGAAGTACTGTATGCTGCATATGATTCTTCATATCCTACAGGTGCAAAACTTGTACTGTACTGGTACAAAAAAGAAGACTGTGGTAATTGTGGTCTGCTGTGGCAAGACAAGGGGTGAATTTTGCTCTCAGTTCAACACCTTTGTTGTGCTGCCTTGTAGGGTGCGTATTAGACCTTCTGATAAAGCTGAAACCTTACACTATTGAGCAGTGAACTCCTAAAGAAAGAAATTTCCGAGTCCTCTCCTTGCCTTTAGCACAGCACACTGTCTGAAGCAGAGGCTTGTTCAATGGCTGAGACACATCAGGTTGCAGATGACAGAATCTCATACAGTCTGGTAGCTCTAAGCTCCCTACGTGCGTGCTCGCACAAGTGCCACCTCTGTGAGGTGAAGCTGGTGGCCCAGCCCATCTGTGAGGTCTGGAGTGCATGGCTGCAGGGTTGGAACCTACAAAAGAGAAGGCTTCACCTGGCTCTGGCTGCCAGACATGGTGGCTTCGAAGATGTCCTGCATGAAGGCTCTGCTGAGGCAACCAACATCGCCACCGTGCAAGAGCCCTTTACAGCCCAGCTTGCCTGCTGAGAAGTACCAACAGCCACCAGCAGCCTGCCAGGTGTCTCAGCTGCAGCAGATTCTTTTAACATTCCAAGTATTTGTTCTATTTATCTCCTCGTGCAATCGCATCAGAGATCCTCTGGATCAAAGACCACACTGGTCTTTACAAAAAAAGGCAGAGTAACTTTCTGACGCACTCGTATCCTTCTCTAGCACCTCTGAGCTGCACTCAGCAGCTTTATTCCCGACATACAAACGCAAGATGAGGAAGCTGAGACCCTGTAAGTGGATCCCATAAAGCCAGTGGCAGTTTTACCAGCCTTCCCACTTTGTTCTGGTGAACCATGGTGTGGCTAACTGCATTGCTCAGTGACCTGAAATCTCCTCTTTAGAAACAAATAAAAAGAAAACAAAACCAAAAAAGGCTAAAACGCCAAACATTTAAAGAAACTCACTTCTCAAACACTGCTAAGACTGGAGTGATAAATCATTTAGAAAACAGACGTGTCAAATTTGCATTTATCTTATTATGGAATATAAGTTAAAGAAGTTAGTAGATGGTAATGTGCCAGAATCTTTACATCTGTGACTCATTAGCCCTGCTGTGTACATGGGCTGTTCCTCTCCTAGATAAAACTACAATACCCGTGTCATGGAAATGAGTGCAAACAAGAAACCTACAGAAGAACTAAAATCTGACTTACAAGCATTAAGCTTTAATCTCATTTATTAAAAAAAAGGGATAAATGGACCTCTTTTAACTACTTCATTTTTCCTCATCAGCCTTTAGGATTACAGCACAGCAATTTTCAGTTACCTTTAAAAGTAGTATATTTGCAATTTGACATTTTGAAAAATGGAAACACAAAACTCCTATTAGGTTTGATTTATTTCATCCTGAACATGAAGAAGAGCTGAGAATGAATTAAGAAAGGAGTTTAATCAGAATATATACTGGGTTTCCATGAAAGTCGTTTTGTTTTTTTTCTTGAGAAGAAATGAAAGAATACTGATAGTTTCGTGTAGCTCCGCACAAAAACATTTACATACAGCGCTTGACAGTCCAACCCCAGCCTTCTCACAGCTTCCCAACACCACCCAGATGAGTTCAAGAGCAGCTATCAGCACTGCGATTTTCTGCCTATAGAAACAACACATGAGAAAAGGGGACAACCCCATTCTTCCATCGGCAACTTAGGAACTCCTTTCAGCTTGTTCTCAAGTAGGGCAAAGTTTTCTTTCCTTTACCCAAAGCAGGCATAATCTCAGATCTACTGGTCAAAGACATGTGATGCCCACTTGGACCTGGATCATCTCCTCATATCTAACACGCACATTTGGAGAGAGACAGAAACATGGGAATATGAAATGGAACCCAGCAAAGAAACTATAATGGGTACATAGTTTTCGCATGTGTGGGAGGCTTTAGAAGGCATTGCATCTTCTGGCATCCATGAAAGATAATGTTGGCACACAATGAGCTTCTAAAAAGGCATAAAAAGAGCTATCCTTCCCAGAAAATGAGTTCTCTTCCTTTCCTGTCACTCTGCTATAAATATAGCCTCAAATATCCCCTAGATCTGTTTTATTTTTTCTCTATCTAAAGCTGTCCTCGACGATGGATTCAAAGTTACTCAATTTTCTCTTTATTTGGTTTGATTCTCGGACCGCACATAGGAAGGGCTCTTGTTCTACACCCTGTGAGAGGCCCTCACAGAATATAAAACATTACAGTGATCAACAGTGACCGCTGGCCCACTAAATTCTTCTGCTGACAGCAACTCAAGCTCACCCTGAAATGCTAGCTGGTTACAATTTCTAAATTAGCACATTTGTTGCATGCCTCGCTGCAATTTTTGCCCGAATGCCAAGCAAAACACGATGTTTGGTGGAGGCTAACAGGCACGTGACCACATAACACAGTGTCCTGCTTACCTACCCGGAAACCCAGGCAAAGCCTACACCCCCATACAATGGCTACGGAGAAAACCCAAAGATCCCAGAACATCCTATCATTCCCTCTGCCTGATTTTTTACTTAGCTGAAGTAGTTCTCCCATTACATCCATCACAGCCTTCAAAGATGTAATTCCCACTAGCAGCCCTAGATTTTTCACAGTACATTTAGCTTTGCGCGCTGGTCTACACGAGGTCAGCATTATAAGGTCATCATAACCTTGTCGTATGGCGAGTGTAATAACATGAGAGCAACGGCATCACTGCTTTTACACCAGGCTGCGTACACTTCCATTTTAACTACTGCATTTGCTTAGTATAGTAAATGTCACAGTCCTTCTTAGGATTTTCCTTCTGACCTGCCAATAAACCCAAGCTGCAGAAGCTTACATGTTCCTGTGAAGACATGGTAAATGAGACAGGAATTACCACCTGCTGTTCACTTGCACTTCCTAAGGTTACAGCCAGCTGCTGCTATTTCACATCAAATCACCCAGCCTTCAGGCCAGAGTGCTCCTGACACTCTTTGTGGCTGCTTTACCTCCCCACAATACCACCTCCAGTTCTAATTAATCCCTCGGCCTGAATGCCAGTCCTGCAGCTAATTATTGTACCTGCCCTGGGGAATACAGTGTTCAGTATCACCCCGTACGGTGCCACGCACTCTCAGCGGGAGCTCTTTTATATAATCCCTTTTATCATAACTGCTGCTTTCTCCATCAGCAAGTCTGCTAACTAAAACAGTGCACCACAACGCGACAAGGACCCGGGGATTTCTTTTCACTTAGGCAATCATTCAGCAAAGAGATTTAATCTGAATGCATTATGTAATGATTTGGACTTTGTTTTAAAGTAATTAAAATGTAGCACAAACAGTTCTCTATAAATGTGTTATTTTCTCTCTATTTTCACAGCGAAGTCTACCTGACACTTCACTCAAAATGAACAATACTCCTCTATTTTGGCCCTAGGGTTAGATGAGTTTTCAGTGAGGCAAATACATTTTTTTTTCTTCACATAACTCAGCTATGAGTTCTGATGAGTGATACCAAACCTGCAAGTCTCACTGGAAGTGGCGGTAGGCACCCAGTTCACTTCAGACAGGTTGGTCCTGCCGAAAACCAAGTTGGTTCTCACAGAAAGTCTTCTGTCCTGGCTTAAATTTCTCTTCAGATTTTATACCCACTCCAGTTATGTGGTGCAGTAAGTGGTTCAAGCCACTTCTGTGATATTTATTGGGACTGGCTTAAGTATTTTTAGAGTTATTTTTGATTAAATTGGTCTAACTCGAGCATTCAGTGTTGCAGCACTTTTGTGTGACAGCTGCAGTTTGAGACAAAACGACTACACGATGTTTTCTCAGTCACTGGACAGGGCTGCAGAAAAAGGAACAGGATGTACAGAGACTTCCTTCCTCACCATTCCTCTGGCACTACTAAAAAGGGGCAAGATGCAAACCAACTGGTGGTGAGTGAAGACATGCACTGCCTAGCTTTTAAGACAGGAATGACAACATCCTCATCTTGGGTGCAGGTATGTGGCACTCTCTCTAAAGTGTCGCAGCTGTTCTGCATTCCCCAGGGGAACCTCAGGAGCCAAACATCAAAGGCATAGCTTGGCCCCAGAGAGTCATCCACAGCCAGAAGGATGCTCCTGTGAACCCTGGGAGCAGGCACATCTTAAGTGTGAGTATCCCAATCCTTCAAAGTTGGCAGCCAAGTACAATCCGAGTTCTTTCCTAACCTCTTCTAGTTACAGAGCTCCAAGTTACCTTGCTCTAATTTGTTACCCTAGTTTCAGCTTAATGGAAAACAGGGGAGCCACAACAACCTCATACTAGTGAAGGAGAACAGATAATTAGCCCCAGGAATGGAGTAGGTAAGCACCCCTGTTGCCTTCTAGCAGATAAGGAAACAAAGCCTCAGAAGTTAATTTAACTGTTCACAGACAAATTGGCACCAAACCAAATGTCTGGCAGTTTTCTCAATGCTGCTGCTGTGGTGAAAGTTACATTAACAGAAGGAATCCTCAGCCTTGGTTTAACCTTCTTATTGTGGCACACTAAGAGTACGGTTTGAAACAGGGGTTAGACACAGTTTATAAACTGAACTATAATTTGTTTTACGCAGGACAATGAAGACTATAGCCAGGCACAGTGGTAAAGCATGACTTTAAAGCAGTACTCTGTGTGTACTGTATCTCTGAAGTAACACCTAGTAAACCAGAAAATATGCTTTTAATAGACATGTAAGAATGTCACTTAAGGAATCATAGAATTATCAGGGTCGGAAGGGACCTTAAAGATCATCCAGTTCCAACCCCCCCGCCAATGGCAGGGACACCTCCCACTAGAGCAGGTTGCTCAGAGCCATCACTGTATCACCGCTTCTTCTGCGGCCTTTGACAAGATATGCATATAAATGAAACCAACGAGAATTTCACCAGAAAAGCAAAAACTGGGGACAGTGCTAATTAATGCAAAAGAAAGCTACACAGTCCTTCCATTAAGGTAGATAAAGTTCATGAGCAGCATTCACAGAAGAAATTAAGAGAAACTTTAGTAGGATATAATCAAACACCATCAGGGACAGTCCTGGAAGAAATTCAAAGAATATATTTAAATTTTGCAAAATTATATTTAATTAAGAGAATACTCTGACTATAACACTAAACAGTTTTACTTTGACAAAATATCGAATGAGGATAAAAATCAGCAACATGCACTGTCTGGGAACAAAGCTTCCTATTACCTCACTGATTTATCTACATTTGCTGCAGTTAGCAATGCCTCCAAATAACTGGAGTCTTGGTTTTTTTGTGAAGGCAAGAAAACAGATTCATTTTTATACTACTATTTGGTGAAGCAAACCCGTTCCTTTCTAAAAACAAATAAATAAATAAATATTTTTGGGGGCCAACATTTGAATGAAACATAATGCAAAATAAGGTGGCTTTAAAAGAGGGTGGAAAGTTAATGACCATGGTTTAACCATCACTCAGTAACTAGTATATTCTGCTTTATGAATGAGGTACTGGTTCTACTGCTGTGAATACAGGGTTTCCATTTATTGTCAGCAGGAGCAGGAAAAGGCTCAAAATATTTATTATACATTCCTTAGAAACACATTAACTAATAATAACACACATTAAAAAAACAGATTTTAAAAAAATTCCTTAAAAAAAAAAAGCACCTCAGGTCAAAATGTATTGCTTGGACATCTTTAATTTCCCTTAAATATAGCACAGTTAATAAAAGTTGTGTCTGTAATGTAACAAGTGAAGCAATACTTCAGTTTAAGAAGATAGCTTCTATCTGTATCTACACACGTATTTGTGTTTAGTTGTTTCAGCAGACTGCTTCCAGAACCATTTCTGTTAATGGTAGGTGATTTTTAGTTTGGCAGCAAGGAAGAGCAGAACCTGCGAAATTTCTATCATAAAACAATGATAGTGGGCAGCAAATAAGTATCAAATATATTAAAAATAAACAGGGAAGAGAAAAGGGTTAAATAGAAAAGAGCATTATAGCACTAACTGAACCTAAGTGTTTTAACAGTACACAAGGAATCTTTCTAATCTTCAAGTCAATGAATGTTAACTCAATAAACTAAACTTCTGAGTACCTTTCTTTTCTAGAACTAAATCTCCTCTGCTGGAGATATTTCAGAGATATTATCGGTTCTGTGCAGACCCAGCCACTAGGAAAATTTACTTAAACCTACCAAAAGGAGAAAATAATTTTATGGAAATGCTTCAGTACGGCTTCTGGGTGGCTCTTCATTGTACTTAGATCAAAACCAACTTAAAGGCAGCTGCTAACTGATGATTTCTAGACCTGATAAGCAAGGAATCTCTTATATATCTGAACTAAAGGGCAGAGGATATTTATTATGTCATCTACAGAAAGATGAGAACTCAGACACTCAGTACTAGCTGTTCCATTGCCAAATGTTCACCTCTGTGGATCTATTTCCATTAATCTGGGTACAACCTCTACTTGGACAACACACCCTTTGCAATCCTACCATTAGGAAATCTTCAAAGGCTTTTTGGTTTGGGTTGTTTTGTTTTTGTTTTTTTTTTAAACTGGGGTAGAGCTGAGCAACTGGAAGCAAGCAGTGGACTGACATCAGCATTTATTTTAATAGTCCACAGGCTAAAACCCATCCTTTTTAATTTTGTCATGGCTCAGTACAGTAATGCAAATCTCCATGCATGTGTCCTCTGCAAAAAGAAAAGCATCCAAGAGATTTATTAACATTACTGTTTCTTACACTGGTATTGAGGAAAGCTAATTCTGCACTTGACCTAAATGTCCAGTCTACCAGAACTTTAGAGTAACAAGTAGAGACCTGATATAAAAATATATAAAGAGATCAAAGAAAGCATTTTTTCAATTGAGATCAGGACTTTGGTCTCACGTGACCAAAAGCTCTATTAATCTGCTGCTCAAACTCACACACAGGGCATGAATTTCAACATCCCTCACACTACTGGAATATCCTTTTGGCTCACTTTTTCTACAGGCACTATGGGCAAAAGTAGATTAAGCCACATGCCATCGTGAACTAGAGCCCCTGTGCCATCTCTGCGTGATGAAAGAGACTGATCAACAGTTTACTTCTGAATACTTAAGAAAACCCCTCAGATTCTTTGAAAAAAAGACCAAAAAAAAAAAAAAAAAATCAGACCCATTGTTCTAAAAATACAAGTGCCTGACCTCTGGACAACATTTGCAGGGTCAGGGTCCTTCTGGTGTATTAATTTATTGAAGATATTTTCAAGAAAATCTGAACTGCAAAGCTGTTCAGTATATACCTAACTTGCCCAGGGACTCTGACTAAGAAGTTTCGAGATAACTAACTAACTAATTGCTCTCTACAACTACCTAAAAGGAGGTTGTAGTGAGGCCGGTGTCGATCTCTTCTCCCAAATTACTGATAGAGTGAGAGGAAATGGCCTCAAGTTGCATCAGGGGAGGTTTAGATTGCGTATTAGAAAGAAATTCTTTACTGAGAGAGTGGCTGGGCACTGGAACAGGCTGCCCAGGGAGGGGGTGGAGTCACCAGCCCTGGAGGGGTTTAAAAGATGTGTAGCACTTGAGGCTATGGTCTAGTGGTTAGGGAGATGCTGGGATGAAGGTTGGACTTGATGATCCTAGAGGTCCTTTCCAACTATAATAATTCTATGATAATTACAGTTTTTAAGGTTTTTGAAATTATTTTGGAAAGAAGGGTCTCTCAAAAATCCGAAAGCCCAAGGTGAAAACTAGTGGGCACAGTGTGGGGGGACAGAAAGCAACAATTTCTTTTTTTCACAAATATTTTTCAACAGGATCTTAAAAGTTTAAGGTCTCATCTTTACCTGGACAGTCTTCACATTTTATTTTGGTTTCTTTTACTAATGAAAATGCCTGGAGGAAAGAAAGCAGATTTTATAAAGAATAAGGGTCATTTTGAAATTTCGGTCATAAAAATGACTCGAAACAATAACAAACTTTGCTAAGCTAAATACTAGTTTCAAACCAATATATAAAAATATAAACAGAAAGAAACTTATGGCTTCTTGTCTGTAAAAGATGAGTTAGCTTTAAAATGTCCATCACTTTTAGATACTATATCCAGTCTGCCTGCAATCTTGTCAAATCCAAACGCCGATGTCATCCCACAGTCACTTTTAAAGTACAATATTTCTCTAAAATGATACGGTGTGGCATTATCTCCAAACCCATTTATTTTACATAGGCAGTAATGGAAAACTATGTGCAAAGGTAACCAACCAGGTTTAAATGGGTTTAGTTCCATTTGATGCATGACTGGCTGACACATATAATTTCCATTAATTACATTGTAAATCCCCCGGCACAGCAAGTTGAGCAGATTCACCCTGAAGACAGTCATCAGAAGAGATGACTGCTGGACCATGCAACATAAAATGAGCAGAGGTTTCCTCGTACTTATTACTTGGGAAATACACAAGGCAAAAAAAAAAAAAAAAAAGGAGAAGCTGCTGTAGAACACCACGTTCAAATGCACGTCAAAAAAAGATAAAAGGGAAAACCAACAACACTGGGCAAATTATTACTACAATATGCCTGGACTAAACAATCAGAGACGGTTCAGCTGGTCCACAAGGTGCCATGAACCTTCAGCTAGCCCACAAGGTGCTATGCACCATCTCTTGCTCTCTACTGCTAACCTCTTTCAATTCCTTGCCTATCTTCAGACACAGAATTCAGCTTCAACTACCAGCTGCTGCTGCTGCAGATAGACCTTTGTGATGGCCTTAAACGTGAATTCCTTAGCTTGAGTATTTTTTGCTTTTTAGTTGACTTGATTTACCAAAACCACAAAGCAGCCATGACCATGATTTGTATGTTCCAGTGAGGACTCCACTGCCCTCCAGTATAGGGGATATGTCTTGGCCATGTGGGACACAACAGCCTCTGTGTAGCAGCTATTCCACCGCACTCCTTGCAAGCGTTCCACCTACAAGGTAACACTGAACAAACCTGCATCATCTTATTGGGTATGGCCAACACTTCCAGCCCAGGGACTGAAAGCCACAAACACTTAACCACTTTCTAGTTCCTACTTGTCTCCCAACATTTTGCCAAGACTTCTGGACCACTGGAGACTCTGGCATCTTTGCTTTCCCTCCAAAACTGTCCACTGCTCTCCCATTTTATGCTGCCATGAGCAAAACCAGCACCATCATTCCCTTGTGTTGATTACACTTCATTTTTCTGTTATCAGACCTCTAGGTCTTTCCCTGGAAACTTCTCCAATGCTCATAATTCCAGGTTCTTCTCCCAGCTATGTAATGCTCTTTACAACACTGGTCTTCCATATTTACTTGTTACTGTATCCTTCTCTGATACCTCTGCCAAATTTGCTCTCCTTTTCTGAATGAAACACCAGTTCTTCCGAATGGAAGGTCACTTAGTGCAAGAACCTACGCACAGACCTCTGACTTAGCTTTCTGAATGGAGCATCCTCTTCTAAACCACAGGCACCGCTCCACCCTCCTCCTCCTCTGCCCTCTCTCTCCTTAGGAGGTTCCAGAGCGCAGAACCAGCCAAAATACGCAACTTCTGAGAGATACTGAATTTACTTAGCAAGTTAAAAGGAAATTTTTACATTCATCTGAACCATCAGTCTGTGTATTAGCCTAGAAAAATCACGTTCCTCACACTGTTACTCTCTACTTCCTTTTTATTTATTTAAATAGTTTTCCAGTCCTTCTTTTTTGAGTTTCAACTGAAATCGTATTTTAAGCTGTATATTAATAGGCCTCTGCCTCTATAATGTGCAGTCCTATCACCAAGCATAACAGGAGACCTTGTAGGTAATTAACACTGATAGCACCAACACCAACTCCGGCTATAAAACCATGTTGTGACTTCAGATAATCTTACTGACTGCAAAAAGTAAAATAAAATAAAATAGCATGAAACAAACAGAACGAATCTGCAAGTTTACATAGCTCACAGGGAAAAAAAAAATCCATGGAAAATGCTGTCATAGAAAAATTTATCAACGTGTAATTGAAGGGAGCCCCTGCATCATCAGAGCAACATAACCAAACATCATCTAATGAAGCACAGATGTAAAGAAGAATGAACTGGCACAGCCAATCTATCTGAACTTTCACTCCTGTATTCCCCCGCTTCTCTATTAAAATCTAGATGGCACTTAAAAATTAAAAGAATCTTTAAATTTCCACAACTCAACTGTGTTCTAACTGTCTGGATGTATTTATGAGGCGGCAATATTTTTGTTATTAAAAATATTAAATACCTCTATGTCAAGAAAAAGAGCTAACACATGCATACATTATATGTATTTACAATTCACTAGCTGCTAGATACATTGTACATGAAATCTAAAGGAGCGTTTACTAGAAACCCACCGGCCCTCTGCACTGTGGGAGCCCATGCAAGGCGTGAGAACATTGCTGGGGAAACTGGAAGGTTTGGTTAGGAAAGCCAGCTTTGATACAGCAGAGCAAAATCACTGTGAAACCTGCTGCAGCCCGTAACAGAAACGGTGTGTTTTTATGCACTGCTTCCTACGGTTACTCAGATCTTCCCAGACACTATCTGGTCAGGTTCAGTATTACCGTCCTGCAGACACTTACTTCAACATGCAGGGTAAATGCAGCTAATAAGCATAATTAGCTCAGACAGTGTACTTAATTTAGTTTTGCGCTAAGGACTAATTGCCTACTCAGCGAAGGGAAGTGTAACATTTTTTTTAAGATGCTTACCCGAGGGCCCTGATCACCTTGATCTCCCTGCAAAGTGGAAAGATGAGATGATAGGTTTAACACAGCATCTGTCTGCTACCCAGCTCGCTTACATCATCTAACATTACACTGCGTCAATACAAACGGTCTCTTTAGTTCATGCTGGGAGGGCTTTGCGTTCACCTTCAGAGTGTCACCCGCACATCAACTCACCTTCTCGCCTTTTGGACCAGGAGGGCCCTGAAAGAAACAGAAGCAGAAATGGATTACTGACACGGATGAATTCCTGGGCAAGAACAAGTCTGCACCATCCTGCAATCTCTTCCTAACGATACATTTATTACCTTCCAATTTTTCTCTGCAAATGCCAGTGCTATTCCAGAGATGGCTTCTTTGCTGTATTAATAGTGGGCATTGTGCAGTTATTTCTTGACCAGTTTGCTCACCCCATGTGTTGAATCAGACTACTTAAGTAAGCAAAACTATGCCTGAAATGGCAGGATTTCTGTTGATTTCAGTTCGGGACAACAGTTTATCTCCTACGAGATAATAAATGTTTTTTAAGTCTGTAAAACTTCTTTGCCAGTGCAGCCAATAAATTCAGAGACATGTAAGTCTGCCGTGTATTTTGGCATCCTCCTTGGCTCAGATTGCCAAAGAAAAGCGGATTCAGGAATCTAAAAGTAGTGTTTTCACTCCTATCTTTGGCAATGCTGAAGTTGATGTTTAGTCTTAAGCCCACTGTTTTAGGCAAAGCGAGCTCTTTATGTAACATGATTTTGCAGAAGTAATATTTATTGTTACTTACCACCAGACAAACTGTAAGGTGACAGAATCACAAAACAGCAAGGTCTTTTCCTATTCCATTTTTATTGAGCAACTTTCAGAAAACTACCAGCAGGTTTCTCAAATACTACTTTCCAGGTTACTATCTTGTGAATAAAAACGCCAGCAGTCTGCAGAGAACCGCCTGCTTACACAGTGCAGACTCTGCCTCAGGCTTTCTGAAAGATCCACAGGCGTTTCATTACAAAGAAGGACCCGAGGTACATATGAAAGCAGCTGGAAACAGAGAAGGAGCCATCCAAGCTACCAGGGTCCACTCCTGTAGCAGAGAGTGTGTGTGTGCACGCTTGCAGCACAAGTAAAGGTTGCCACCAGCAACGTAATTAGAAATAACCAAGCACAACCAAGTCGAGCTGAGCACATGGGAACCGTTTCAGAATTTACACTGGGAAAAATTCATGTGGTTCACATAAATGCAAATGGAGGGCAGGTCAGTCTGCTGTATATTAAAGATGTGATCAACCACATGCAAGTCTTTGAAAAATCCCGATTGTAGCCAATATTCTGCTTATTTTTAAAGGCTTCTGATGTATGCCAGAGAAGAGCATCTGCTGGTAAATCTTTCAAGGAGGTAAAGCATATGCCCCTGCTTCCACAGCCTGCCACCTCGTCTGCAACTGAGGACACGGAAATAAGTCTGCTACTCCATGTCCCCATGTCTCCTTTAGGAATTCCGGACAGTGCTCACTGCTAGCTGATTGGAAACCATCTGCTTAATTAACTATGACCCTTGTGGGCTTTGTGTTGCCATGCAAGAATCTGTCCTTTTTCAAAACAAATTCAATAAATTAATTCAATGAATGGATACAACCTTGCTGCACCTTCGAGGTCTCTACATCTCTTTTTTTCCATACTTTAACTTTTACTGACCCTTTCCAACGCACGTGTTCATATATATACACTGGAAACTACGTACAGCGCTGCCTACTGTTAGCTATAGACTCCATATATACTTAACTGGACCTGACATTACAGTACAACACATTTTCAGCAGGCTGACTTCAAAACATACACACACATGCCATCGAGATCGAGAATTTGTAAACTCGAGACCATCAGTAACACAATGATTGCAAAAAGAGAAGAGCTACAATCAGCCAGCGCTGGTTGTTACTGCCTTCTGCAGAGTGACCAAGCATAGGGCTGTACTCCTGTGTTATACCTCTTCGAGTTATCAAACCACCACCACCCCTGGGTATCTTACCGGCTGCAAATAACGTGTCCCCTCTATCTGCTACAGACAGAACCCTATTTTTTGGGGACTTAGGCATGAAATTATAGTCAGCATGCCATGACCACAACTGCAGACAGACATTGGGTTTTGGATCACACCGTGACCGCAGGAGTTGTCAGTGCCTTCGTGCAGATGCTCAGTGCCAAGTGCAGCCCTTCTGCTGCCAGGCTTTGGCTCTTAATTTTTCTGAGGCATGTCTGCCACAGCTCTGCCAGTTGGTACAAACTATGACAGCAGAGCCCGGAACAGCTCCCTGAACGAAGCTGGCTCACTGGAACAGGAACGAGTTCTGAAGAGGAGAGGTTCAGGCAGCAGATGTGTGGGGCCGCTACATCGCCTGCCCGGTACAAATCTGGCAACAGGCTCAGCTGCCTCCGCCTGCAGAGTAGTCTCTGCCTCTCCCCTGCATATTTTCCTCTGCTAAGAGTTCTCTGAAAGCACGATCCATACCCGAACATGTTTTTTAATGACTGGATCACAAATGGCAATTAAATTTTGTTCTCCTTTTTCCGTGGGGGATTTTCTGGGAATTACCTGTCCACATCATATTCCGAAATGCAGGTTTGGGGTCTTTTTCCCACTGCTCTCTATGGGACAAAAGCAGCAATTATGACCACTTGGAGTTTTGTCTCCCTGAGTGCCCCACACCACAGTTTCTATCAAGTCATCCTTCCAGCACACGCATTTTTCATCCCAAGTCCTCATCAATATCTGACAACGTGTTTGTACCAGAATTTAAGAACAGTTTTCAAGAGGCCACAACAGCATTTCTGGTGTCAACATTTTTACAAGTCTCTGCTCCTGCATTTGCAACGCTTTTGCTTTCCACCCAGAGTCTTGAAAAAAAACAAACAAAACAATTGCAAACCAAAATAGCTTTTCTGGATGCTAGTGAAGAGAACCAGGGGGGTTTCAGCAAAGGAAAATTAATGCTTTCACGGCTTGTTCACCCATCTCTGGCTCTCCCCCATTGTTCTCTATTGGTTTTGTAACTCTAAAAAGAAAATTCCTATCCCCAGCCTTTGACATCTTCTTTCCATTTGTGCTGAGCTATTCTCCCAAGGTTTATACTGCAGAATTTATTAGCGTGTGTACACTGAGTGGAGGCAGGGAGGAAGAAAACGTTGGGTTTGCAGTGGGGTAGGGTGTGATTAGGAGACAGATTTGTTTAAAGGAGGGCAAGTTTTCTTCTGTTTCAGGCATAGACACAAAGAACAGAGTGAGTAAAATAACACTAGCTTGGTAGGTCACAGCATAGACATCCTGCTTTTTTCCCAGGGAGAGTTCTGTGCTTTCGTTTATGAGATGGCAGAGATCAAGCTGCTAGCTGCTGCACAAATGTGAAAGCATTTTGTGCGAGTTATATGAAACGTCTGAGGTCAGAGCATTTCTGAAATAACTTTACAGTGTTTTCACTGGAAACAGAGGCTCTTTTCTCAAAATGTAATTATCTACTCCAGACTACTATACATTTCCAAGGAGAGTTTATAGCCTGTTTCACATAAGCAAGGCCTTGTAAATCACAAACACATGCAAAATCTGCATTCATAATTAGGCGACAAATACTACTGGTTTTAAACCAAGGTCTTCTAAAGCAGGCTGAAAGGCCTCCAGGCACCTGCCAGCCAACAACAAAGCTGAAATCAGGGTCAAATCCATCCAACTGCCATGTGCAGAATTACTGGCAGGTGACATGTTTGGTTTTTGTGGCTATCAAAATTCCGTTTCCATTTTTGGATGAAATCTTTACATTCTTTTAAATATGTACACAAGAAATAGAAAGGCAAGAGGATGCAGTACTAGAAAACATGAGACCAATCCCTGTGGTCTTCATTCAGACAGCATTCCCCTCAGGCTTAACTGAGTGTGATCAGCAGGATTTTTCACACAGCTAGCATTTCATTATTCATTCCCTGAAAGATGCTACTTTTGTGTTCCACCCTTCAGCCACTGCCACTTTTATAGTTTTGCAACAATTACATTCGGAAGACCTCTTAAAATGCCAGTATTTGATTTAGATTGGTTTCACAAACATCCAAAATTATCTGAATTCTCTTAGAGATATATTCTCTAAATATTCCTATTGCCATAGATCTGTCTTTAACCACAATCCAGGCAGCTCTACCATGACTTCACCAAAAAGGCTCCAAGCATTGAGGGGAAAGCAGCACTGAAAACAGTAAGGGATTCTTGGGAAGGGCTTCAAAGAAACAGCAACGTTTCTAGGTTCTGTAGAAAGTCAGGGCAGAGGAAAACAGCTATTTAGTGACTGTTGGATAATCCATACAATGCCACTGCAAAAAAGACCTGCCAGTGCCCAGCACAAGCTGGCAAAAACCAACCAAGCAGATCAGTTGGGCCGTGACAGTCCCAGATGCCAGTGGGATCTTCCAACTTCAAGGCTCCTAAGGAAACTGAGATGTCAAACCCAGCAGGTTCCATCAGACGGAGCTACCCCACGACACCGGTAATAATTAATAACCTTTTAGTCACTGCTTTCCTACATTTCAAGCACAACAGCCATAGACTAAGGCAACCTGGCAGCTCCAGGACTGAACATTGCTTGCAAGAGTCAGCCTTCATTTTCCTGTGGGGTAAAAGAGCAAACAGTGCATTCATCCCTACGAGCAGCCACCGCACCCAGCACAGGAGGTCAGTTAAGCCAGTACCTGGCAGCATAAGGGAATACTGGCCACGTGGAGACGAGCAGAACAGCAAACCAGGTGCTCTGATCTAGACAAATTTGGAAAGGAAACCAATTTGCCAACTTAGTTTAATCATATTTTCACAACTGAACGCCATGCCATACATCGCCTACGTTAATTCCATTCCCGCAGTTTATTTTGGGGGTAAAAGGTGGTTTCAGCACACAGCAGCAAAGTATTCCGTTTCAAAAGTCTTTTTTTTTTTTTTTCTTTCTTTGAAATCTGGCTCTGGATTTGCACTAATTCACAAATTACAACAACCCTCAGACTAATCTATAGTTGTTGCAACATATTTGAATCTATGACTTAGAAATGCTGAATCATAAGGTAAGAGGTTACACAGAGTATTATGAAACACAATACTATTCCAAAGTTCCTACGCTCATTTGAAGTCTTGCAAGCTCTGAACTACTGAGTAATGTGGTTTTGGCATCTGCTGAACTTGGCCTTGTTTACAGCCAATGTTTACATATGCTAGTTTACAACGCCAACATCTCACCTTGCATCAATTTACAAGTTCTCACAAGAGTTTCCAGTGAATCTGAACAGCTTCTACCACTGAAATGATATTCCCTTGTCTTTTACGTATTTTAGTCTTCCCCAGGATATGACTGACCGATGGTGGAAACTTTAAAGAGAAAAAAACAACCAACCTACCATCCAAAGGACCCTTACCAATCATTCCTTTGCTCCCCTTATATTCTCAGGTTTTTATTACAATATTCCAAGGCAGAGAAAAGGAAACCTGGATACTTGACACAACAATCGTGCCCAACTTAATAAATATTCTGTAAATGGCTGTAACCTGAGAAACATAAAATTGATATATATATAACAATCTAGATACACAGCTCAGTTAACATCCCATAAACAAGTAAATTTTAAGTGAATCCTGCCGTAAATCCATACAACCGTATTCAGAAATCAGTGATTTATGCCAATACATAAATCAGACAAGTTCATAAACTGCAGGCAGGAGAACACAGTGTACCCAGAACGCATCAAGAAAGCATTTAGACTCTAATTTAGACATTAATTTCTCATGCAGCGCTCTTGCTGAGATCAGGATGGGGTACTTTTTGGAACTTTATAATGTTGCTCACAAAAATAATCAGATTGTATCACAAGCTGTAGAGAGGTCACGGCCAACTGGTGAGATGGGTACTCAGGAAGACGCATAAGGCTCAGTGTCCCAAGACAGAATCTGCTAGAGGAGTCTCCTCTCCCATTCTCTGACATACTTGCTTTGATTAATCAATAAAGCTGTTCTCTTCCCTGCCTTTTTTCTCCCCTTCTCCACAAAAATGATGTTTTCCTTTGAAAACCTCCAAAGCTCAACATAAAATAGTCCTATAAAGATTGGTATGGACAGTAAATGACTATGTACCCATTGCCTGAGCATGAAAAATCAAGGACTGGCTTTACTATTGCCATAAATGAATTTAAGCAAACGATACGATCTGAATTTATTGTGAATCCAATAGCTGCCATATGTGCCAGAAAGGGCAAAGATATGGTGAGAGAAAAGGTTGTCACATTACAAAAGATAAGAAAATGGCTTCTGGTAAAGTCAGAAGTCTCCTGGCTACCACTTACTGCTCAATGCACTATTATACACAAATTTCCTGAATCTAAGCCCTCATTGCCTTGTCCACCGTTCACCTTCCTCTTCTCCTATTTCTTAGATAAGCAGAAGTTTACTGAGACTACAGTTTTGAAGCACTACTACAGTAAAACACCACAAAGCAAATCCCCCTCTACTGACTGTGTAGGACAGCACATAAAAACACACAGGAGAAAATCTAATATTGCTAAGTCTCTCATTTTATAAGAAAATGCGCAGAGTTTCTGTTTTCAATAACACCATAGGTACAAGGAAGATAAAAAACACACACTCTTGGTTACATCAAAAAGACAGAAACACACAAATTTTTGGCTTGTGCTCAGAACTGCAGGAAGACATTTGAAAATGCAACCGATGCGTGCCCTAGAGAATCAAAATTCCTACAATAGACTGACTAGTGAGGATTTTTTACGGTTACATTTACTATTTCCAAGGCAGTCTCAAAAAAATTTTAATGACAGTACAACAAAAGAGCAGTTTCAGTGTTGAATACTTGGTTTATAAAACATTCTAAAAATGAGACATGCTTTTGATACAGGGTGGTTCAGGCTTCCTACTTTTCTACCGATCCTCCAGCAGTTCCCTGTCTCATTACACGTCCACCTGAGACTTGAAAAAGCTAACTTGGAACCACGGAAACATAGACTGATTTGGGTTGGAAGGGACTTTTAAAGGTCATCTAGTCCAGCCCGCCCTGCAGGAAGCAGGGACATCTTTAATGAAATCAGGTTGCTCAGAGCCCTGTCCAACTTGACACTGAATGTTTCCAGGGATGGAGCATCTACCACCTCTCTGGGCAACCTGGGCCAGCGTTTCAGCACCCTCACAGCAAGAAATTCCTCCCTTACATCTAGTCCGAATTAACCTTCCTTTAGATTAAAATCATTACCCCTTTTCCTATCACAAGAGGCTCTGCTGAAAAGTATAATAGGACTGAGATTAACTCCTCATCCTCTAGTATCTCAGGTAGGCTGTTCTACACAACTTTACCCTCACAGAACCTCCCCACTTATTCCTCCTTTTCCTTTCACTGCATTGAGTGAAATCAGCATTCACTCAGTAGTTGAGTGGTTTTGTCACAAGTGTCAGAAAAATGAATATGTAGCACGGTAGCTATGGTATAGTCAAAAATGAGCCTCCTATCAATAGATGGAAATATTTCCTTTAATTCACACACGTCTTGATTCAATATTTCCTAAGATAGGAGAACAAGAGAAACTACAGCAGACTAGAGTCTTGTACTTTCATTAATAAATACTCACTGCAGAAATTCAAGGAGCAATGAACTAAACAACTATAAAAAAAGTGTGTCTGGGGGACAGGAAGACAAAGAAGGATGAAAGGCTGCTTTCAAATTTTACAATAAAAAGAAGTAGAGTGCAAAGAGTTCTCAAGGTGGACTGCTTAACCTTTTCCTCAGAAGAACTGCATTTATTGTTGTGTTAAATTACTGAAGCAGGAAAGAAGTTATAACTCTAAACAGTTTTTATTGCCACAGACTTCACGCCCTTTATTTTGCATTGAACATTAAAAGGGATATGAAACAAAGGAGAAAAAATAAGCAGCATTGCTTAGCCTCCCAATTATCCCCATTTATTAAAGCAACAATGGCATAGCACCACTCCAGAGGAGTTTTCTGCAGTCACCAGTAAGCAGCAATAAACAGACTGTACAAATATAAAGCTATTTTACTCAAAAAGCCTGGTATCCTTCTGGCCCCCTGGTCTAAGCAGATGCATTAGGTATTGATGCCTTGAACCCAATCAAAACATTCTACTTTATAGAAGCAATTAATATGCTCCAAAACCAAATGAAAACTTGGGAAAGCAATAATAATAATAATTAAAAAAACAAAATAGAAAAGAACTTAAAAGGAAGACCAATACAGTCCAGTGGAATTTAGGGCTTATAAAACTGCAGGGATCATGGAAGTACATTCTGACTTTCTTTCCCAACACAATAGAAACTGAAAAGAAAAAAATTATACCTCCTGCCAATCAAACTCATGAAATTATTTTTCCAGATTTTTGAGATAAAAAAATAGACCATTAAATATATTTTTTATACTTCCTTTGGTAGATTTTTATCCATAAGCCATCTCTCTCATTTATGCCTAGGAGCCTAGTAAGAAAACAGCTCCTCGCCAGGAGTTAACAACTTCCTGTTATTTTCTGAAACAGTAGTTCCCATTCTAAAGTTTCAGGCATTTTTTACCTAAAACTTGAACAGTGGCTTCTAAAATTCAAAGACCACTGGTGCTTCTCTGATTACTTAGTGGCCTTGTAGATAGTTCAGATGAAATGCCAGTGTCCTTTGCCCATTGGGTCCTTTTTATTTGAGTTAAAAGAACTTTTTTGATGAAGATGACAGGTTGAACTTGAAGTGTTCTGAAGAAAACAGACAAAGGAAGAAAGCAAGGGAAGGGGGGAGTTTCAGAGCAATGCAGATTCATTCCCTAACCTCCTGGATCTTTGAACTTCACTGTCTCCATTATTACTACATAGAGAAAAATCATACGAGTATCTACCAGGCAGATCCTCCTTGGCCATTGGGTCAAGAAAATTTATGTGCTCTATCAGCAGATGCTACATAGGGTCCAGTTCTACAAAAAAAGTCATAACCACACAGAAACAAATGACTGAAATAACTGAAAAGCCCTCTGCTCCTCTACTTGTAACAAGGGCTAGTTTCAAAGCAAGGCAGCTAGTGAAATAAAAGTAAGCTAATTCAAGGAAAAAGACAACTCGATTGTGACACATACCCATTTCACTCTGGTTTTATAGATTCTCACGTGTCCCCATCTCTCTCTTTGGAATAAATTAATAACAACCTGAAAATAGTTACTGAAAGCACTAAAATCAATTCCAAAACTCTGCTACTGAAAGCCCAGTGCTCTTTCTGAAGAATTTTGCCCCATACCTGCTATCATGTCAAGGTGTATTTACATTACGGTAATAAAGGCTGAGCTTGTGTGAAAGAGCAAAACTGGATAGCTCACATACAACCGAGGTTTTGCAGCTAACATATATTTGCTGTATTTCAACACTAACATCCCTTTGCTGAAATGAAATTTAACACAGACTTGCAAATCGGGGAGGGCAGTTCCATTCTGCCATTTACTGTGGTGAGCCCACCCTTGTTTCAGTAGCAATGCCCTGAGTCTCATTCAATATTTCAAAGGCTTTGTATTCTGTACATACACTGGTTTTTCTTTTCCAAACTTTACAGGATACATTTGCTCATTGGAGGTAGTAGGACGTCAAAGAAAGATTTAGGTATTCTCTTAGCGCTGTCTGCAAACGCTACTATAAAATGCTACTGTAAAAGACTACTAGTGTGTTAGACTACTTAAATCATGAATGGTTACAAGAAAATGGCAGTAAAAATATTAGTATAAAGCCATAGCCATGTAAAATACGGCCCAAGGGATAGAAAGGCTGCTGAGACTGCAGTATAACCTTCACAAATTAAGAGTAATGAAATTATTTCACAACCTAGGTAACTTTTGTAACGTGAGGATATACTAATGCTTGGGAAAAAAAGTATTTTAGGGAAATACCAAAAATACATTTCTCTGAGGATCTTATCCTTCTTTCTTTCCTATCCCTTCCTTGTACATCCTGTAGTCCCTGAAACAGTTCCTGTGCATGGCAGGCTCCAATGGTACCCAAACAAGCCTTTTTACCTGAGCTGCCTGACAAATGTAGGCAGCTAAAAGCTACGCTGCACAGATCTGTCTGAGGCAACCTGTTAAGTACTAGCTTATTGCAAATGTCTCCAAACTATTCTAGTTCCAGGTCACTGCTAAGAGAGGCAAAGACTTGACACTCTCTCCTAACTCTAATCTCGATGGGGATGTGTCAACCCTTCATCACAGATTAATTTATTCAAAGTCAATCATTGTATAGAAACAAAAGCAGATTAGAATATAAAAAAATACGTGTGTTACAATAAGAGGAAAAAAACCACTTGTAGAAGAACTAAACTTTTCATTTATCTTCCTCAATTTCCCCATCTGCAACATGGGAAAACTACAACGATGAACTGCAATTCACAGAGCTATTCTGTGAACTGTTCAGATTTGTAAGGTTCGAGTTGAAACATCGGATAAATCCAAAGGAATTTTTATATCGACTATAAACATTCACATACTTTTGTATGTAGGCATATATAAAAGTGAGATGACTGAAAGATATTTTTATAACCTTTAAGGCTGGCAACATCTTTCTTTATACAGGAAGCAATTTAAGACAACATAAAGTTTATTAAAAACAAAGCAGTTTTCTCCTCAGGACTAATGGTTTGGTCTACAAAATTCAGAACATCTTCAGGGGAAATGACACACATCTGTATATGTACACTTAAATGGATACTCATTCTTTCTGGCAAATGATCACTAACAGACATACTGTGCAATATAACTGGATTATATTTCTGAAAAGATGTGATTCTCCTCTTTCTCAGCAGCTCACAGCTCTTGAATGTTACTGATGTATCTCGGGAGGAAAAAAAAAAAAAAAAAAAGAAGATTATTTGGACTCCTGGGCTATTGCAGGGGCAGCCAAAGCATTTTTTTTTCAAAGATAAAATTCTGGATTAAAGCTCATAAATCGAATGGACACTTCCATACAACACTCATTAAAAACATTACTGGCAGTACTGAAAACACTCCAGTGAAAGGAATTGCTTCATTTTCTAGTTTTTCTTCTTTCTCTCCTCTAATTCAATATAAAGAACTCAAAGAACTTCTGCTAACATACAAGGTTGCTTAAAGTCAAATTTCAGTTGACAAAAGTGCCTCTTTATAATGCAAAATACAAATTTTGAAGCTTCCATCTGGCAGCCTGAGATTCAAAGCTCTGGGGTGTGCTCTAGTTTGCTGGTCTTCCAAGCTTCCAGCATAGAAAGTCACCAGGGCTCTGGACTGATAATGGGTGATCAAGGAAACACCGATATTTTGAAAACCTCCTGAAAGACTAAGGTCTTAGATTCCACAGCATTATCTTTAAGTCACCATAAGCTTGATGAAATACACATTTTAATATCTCTTCTTTTAATTTTCATTTTTTTTTTAAAGCTACTGAAACTACTGGGATCTGCAACAAATTGAACTGGAATTAAAAGCCGAAATACAGCATGAGGATCAGTAAAAACAATAAGCCAGTAGGAGTTTAATATAAAATTAAAAACACGTGCAGCAGGATAGTAAAATACTATATAATATTCCTGAACACAGCGCAATGCTTTGCTTTGACATAATTCCTAATAAAACACAGAACACCAGCGTATTTCTGCCATCTGTAGAATAGGGATGAAGAAAATACAAAGGTCATTTGATAAAGAAATGATTTAAGAATACAAGAAATATTTCAGAGTTCTTAATTATATTTTGACAAGTCTTTGTACATCTCCTAATGGAACCACAGCACTAGACTTGCAATTGCTTTTTTGTGTACTCTGTTAAGCTATGCAGTGCTATGCCAAATTAAGGCTTATTTTTGCTTCACAGTTCTTCACTTGCTGTTAGAAGATCTAGTCTGTCCTGGTGACAGCTACAACTTCTAGATCAATAGGTGGAATGCTACTCTGTGCTTCCCCATAACATTTACGCTAGCATATGTAGGCGGTGAATCAGACCTTCGTGTTTCATTAAAACAAAGCCAATTCTTTTCAGAAATGAATGATGCTACCATGAAGAAAAGTTGGTAACGCCCTACAAATAGAAAGTTGTCCTTTGTGGGGTTTTTTAGAGTTTTATGTATTTATTTATTCTAGGGCTTGATTCTTCAGAGTAACAGTACCAACTGCTGAGAGTTTTGGGCCAAACAACATAGACTGTTGGGAGAACCCAGCTTCCAAACCTTCTTCATCTATTGCATACAGCTACTCTGGAGGGAGATCTTCAGGTTTAGTAAAAGAAGCTGCCTTCCTAACACCAGAACTTATTTGAAGAAAGGCATCCAGAGCTGACACTACCTTGCATGAAGAGCCCTTTCCACAGAATTCTGTATAATGAATATTCTTATTTTTGTATTTGTAGAAAAACAAAACCTAGCTGGAACTGGAAATTATTAAATTAATAGATTTCAAATCTGGTATAATTTCTGAATCAGGTAAGAAAATCAGAAATAAATTGCCCCTTCCAGGAAATGCTGTGGAACATCTGAACATCTTGCTATTTCAGCACAAGATTTCCAGAGACAGTTACTGAAACTGTAACTCCAAAGCATGCCAAGCAGAGTAGAACACAGTAGTGGTAGGAGTCTGGCCTCTGCTTTGGGCACCTGACATCAGACAAACAGAGCTCTAAAAGTCTGATTATTCCCAACTAAGTTCACTTAGGGAAGTCATTAATCTGCCATTAGAAGCTCCTTCGCAAATCCTGACAAAAGGGTGGGAAAAGACAAGTGAAAAAACATGTTGGAAGCAGAGCACAATATCCAACGCTACAAGAATTTTGCTTGTTGATGCCTGTAATTTACTCCTCTCAGCCTTTTTCAATTACGTGTGACGCTTCCTTAGCGCAACTGATATTCCAGCACAATTCACCCCTAAATCTCCAATTCTTCTTCAGAAAGCAGAGAATCCTCTTACTTGCACTGATGCCATCTGCTTAGCTGAAAAAGCATTTAATATTCACAGCTATCCTGGTTTACACATGTACGTAAGTCCACCAGGGGAAACTGAAGTGTTTTATATTTTAGAAGTGCTTACTGTTGTTGTCAATTCCTTTTAACAAAATTAACTTCTGCTTTATTGCATACAAAGCTGGGAAAGCCACACACTTTAAAACAATTAAATACATGAACGCCTTCTGGGAAGATACATTTCTTGCATCTTTTGTGTCAGAAACATTTATATAAACACCAGACAGTAAACAAGACATTCTGAGTGTGATTTCTCCTCCTCTGATGTGGTTCAGTTTGGCAACCAACATAAAATGAAAAGACATGCTGATGGCATTTATTTCTTCATGTTCACAAGTCAATATGGGCTCTTTCATAAAACGATGGCACAATTTCAACAGCGTTCAGGAATTTTATCACAGCTTTAGAAAAGAAAGAAAATGGTAAAACTCTGCCCCTAATACTTGTGAAACTCAGTACAAGTTTGTTCATTTATGGGGTGCCCTCAGTTAAGATTAATTACTGATCTCAAAATTTATAGTAAATTCTTCACAGAATCACAGAATATTCATGGCTGGAAAGGACCTCCTACATCACCAAGTCCAACCATACCCATAACAAAAAAAAAACAACTAAAAAACCCAACCAAATAAAAAAAAACACAACCAAAAACCTTCTTATAGCAGCAGCAGGATCAAGTATTTGTCCTTGTTACTGGTACAGATGCAAGTACAAAACAGACTTTTACCTCCTGTGTTCGGCTATCTTCCTATGCCTACCTGCCCATTGGATGAGACTAATTAGTTTTTAAAAGACACTACATTAATCTAGTTCTATTGCTGTATATGAGCCCAAACTCTCAGGCTAAGCCTAATCTTCTTCTCATTTACACAGGTATAACTCAGTAGTTTGAACTTGATGACAGTAGCTGAGAGAAAACGTGTGGCATGCATATGAAAACTTTAAAACTACAAATGTTTAAATGCACTTAGGAAGAACTTTTATTTTTTTAATTTTTTTAAATACAAATAAATCTGGGTTTTATTCCCTTCCAGTACCTGTCCTTTCCCAAAGCTTAACAACCTGTTCATTCCCCTTTGAAAATACATTTCCTCCTTAATTTATAGTACCTGCCTCAACACCGAGCTGTTGGATTCAGCACCCACTGACATCTGTAGTACCTAGGGCAGAACATGGGCAATGCAGGAGCTTCTTCCACTGTTCACGTTAGTGAAGACAGTTCAGAAAAAACATGAACCCAAATCTTGAGATGAAAAATGGTATCTGGCTCCCTTTAAATGAAAGATCACAGTAATAGAGTGTGTCTTCCCATGAATTTACACCAACTTCTCATATTCTGATTTCTATGTAAGTGATCAAAGTTTTACGTAAGAAATTGAGAAACTAAGACACACAGAATTTATTGAAGGAATTTCATAACATACACTGAAATAATGGCCTGATGGCATCTGGAAAAAGTGCAGACGCACAAATATATAAAACAAAGATAACATCACTCCATATTTGCCTGGAAAACAAAAAAATGAGTGGCTGGACCTGGTTTTTTGTTAATAAACTAACTTCAACTTTGACAGCAAATTCTCACCTGCAACTCGTAACTCAAAACCAGGCTAACATTTGCATATTCAAACTGAGTCAAACAATCCTTCAGCAGGATCAGTTTAGAAAGGAGCTGCTAGAAGGAGAAATATCCCCCAAGACCATCCCCTGGAGTGTGAACAGCTGATGGCCTGGCTACAATCGCTGGGCTCCTCTCAGGAGCAGCAGTTTTAGCAGGTGTGTGTCTCAAGGTGACGAACTACCTCTCCAGCCTTATGCTGATGACAGTAAGTGTACTTTTTGCTTCCTTCCCCCTCACACAGGTAGAGAGACTCGAGGCATTTGCAAAGGCAAACTGCTGGGAACAAGGAACATGGAGCTCACAACTCAATTTCTGGTGATCAGAACAAAAGAAGCGTGTCCAGCTCTAAGGGTCTGATATGTGGAGAGCACTTTGCAGCATTAGTCACCAGGACGTATTATGTCCCTCGCCCAGAGCTTAAAAAGCCATCAAAACACATATATGGTAACTGGACCTTATCAAGCACCTTGTTACTGAATAGCATTTGCTGAGAGGATTATTTAAGAAGTCTTGGAACGCAGACGTCCTAGATTGCTTCAAATAGCAGCAATTCAACCGTTGGCTATCCAAACTACCAAAAGTGAAAGGGAAGCTCAGCAGGACTTAAAAGAAGTTGTTCTTTTTTTACACAACCCTCTTCCCATCCTTTCTGCTGTCAGATACTTCTTCCTAAGGTCTAAGGTTCTCCTTACCATCACAGTATTCTCTAAGAAAGGATAAACAAATCTCTTAACACAAACTGCTGCCATCCAAACCTGTTCCAAACTATGGCCTATGTCCTCCTGGCTGTTTTTCTCAGTCCTTGACAAAACCCAGAAAACGAAAAGCTAAATGGTTCCCACCGGCTCTGTTGACAGCACGAGCCAGTAATAGCCTCTCTAACCATGAATCAGAATCTCTGCCATCAGAAATTAAAAATACTCCACTCACATACCCTGAAGCTTGACGGTGAAGAAGACACATGCATACATTTGTCACCAGAATTGCCATGGTAACCCTTTACCACGCGCACAACACTGGAAAATTTCAGACTGAAATAACATCATTTCCACAGACATTTCACATACAGAGAAAACAAGAACCTCATCAAAACAAGTATCAATCACCAGCATTTTGTCCATTTCTAATGCAGATTTGAATGGCTGCCAAATAGAAGGGAGAAGCATCTGTGGGGCTGCTCTATCTCCAAGTCCCACACAGCGAGAGATCGTGTGTGCTGACATGAGAGGGAAAGAGCACGGCACGAGAGACAGCCCAGGGAGAGGATGGGGCCACTAGGAAGAAAACAGTTGGCTGACTGAGACAAAGTCACACTGAACCACCACCCTGCCCCACATTTACAGTTGGTACTAGTTTTAGTTCAACAGGATTTCACAAAGAATTCTTTTGCCTTCCTCCACCATAATATTAAATACCCAGCTTTCTAATATTTCTATGAACTTTACATCTGAACGACAACCAAAAGTTAAAAATAACAACCTTTCTCTCTTATCCAGATAGTACATTCCTTATGGAATTAACTTCGACTGGAAGTTAAAAGTCTCTTCTTTGACAGATATGAATAATTCCATTATTTTAAACAGGCAGAATCTGGTTGTACAGATTTATTTAGAAATTAAACCTCGCTGGTACAAGCTAATCTGAATGTGTATTTACATTCTAAACATGAAAAATCAGGTATTCTTTAGGGTCACTCAAAAGCCAGAATTTAAGTTTTAGCAAAAATAGTCAAAATTTTACTACTTGCTCTTCTACAGAGAAACTCAGTTTACATGATATTTGAAACAGCTTTCTTTTTAAAAGAAAGACCAAAATCATACAGAGGTACTTAATTTTTTTAAGGTTATGATAGAAATTCTTTATGTATTGATTAGGGTTGTTACCTTTCAAAGATAGAACAGAACCATGACCTTTTTTTTTCCTGAAAAAACCCACCTCTGGGTTGTAGAAAAGCTTATTATTATTTAAAACAGGAAAATAGGAAGCAAAATTACCTTTCATGGTGTTCTTTTTGAAGAAAGAAGCAGTAAAAATTCAAAGATAAAAAATAGGAGGTGTTATGATGTGTTACCAATCAATACCCAGCAATTACGTACACGCTGGGTGAGTTTAGTGCGTACTTTTTGAAAATCATAGCAAAAAAGAACAGATGTTACTCTAACACTGAATGTAAAAAGGGTTAGAATTTATCTTTGATCTTAAGAGGGGACTTACATGGCTATGACATTAAAGTCTTTTGTCAGCATAGCAGTTCTGATCTTTGAAGCCAGGAAGCCTTTACTTGCTAACCAAAGTGATCAGTACTTTTTTTGTTTTGATTTCTCATGGACAGAGTTTTAAGACTGGGGACATTGCTGACAATCACAGGCAGCTGAAAATCCTGCAGGTTTTTAAGGAGGAACTGGGGGGGTGGGGTTGACTTAATTTATCTGTATGTGAAGAGTTTAGGTTTTCTACTGAGACTTTAAAAATATTTAAAGGTCTTGAGATTTTCCACTACAGCTTTTAACATTTTAAAAATGCCATGTCATGAAGTGATCTGGTTCTGGGTGTCTCTGGATCTGGGTTTCTCTGGATCTGGGTGTCTCTGGATCTGGGTTTCAGTTTAAGAGGAAAGATGTTTAAATGTAGCGCCTACATGTAGTTGCTCAACACATGTAGATGTCAACAAAGGCTAAAAAGCAATTCAGCAGATTCATTTTTCAATTCATTAGCTGCCTATAATCAGAACCTGTAGTTCAGAGGCACGAATATGTGCGACTAGTGTCATATGAAAGGTTCTCTAGCTACCCAAGACAGCTGCCCATGACAGACAGATACAACAACAGTCCAACAGAGACTTCAGGCCTTGCACATAAACCAGCTAAATGTCTAGGCTGGAGACCCTGGATCATCTTATACAGCATCAAATGCCTGTATGCAGGCAAAGCAATTGAACCCTAGGAGTTTACAAGGAGCTGAAGAGGTCTCTAGGTACACTGAGTACTAATTCAGCTTTCACTGATGACACGGAGTGCTCAGACACCTCACATGTCAACACCTCCACACAAGCTTCTAGGTTTAGGCACCTTGATCTAAAGCTGAATCCTACTCTGTCTCATGCTGTTACGACTTCAGCAGCAGTGCCCCTGAAAGAATTATTTCTGCACTTAGCCAGCCAGTCCAGAAGACTGAATATATACATATCCTTCTGCCACAGTAACAGCACCTTGAGCTGGTAAGGAGGAAAAGGCAGTATTAAGAACAATGGTAAGTGTTGCTTGGCACAATGGCAATGGCACAGAGATGAGCATTGCCACTGGGAGGAGCTACTGAAGTTAGGATGTAAGAATTTTCATCCTAAATCTTGTGGGTCTTTGTACCTGTGTTCCGTGTGATCATTCAGTGTACAAAGAAGTTAATATAATTTGGGGGAGAGGGATTTTTGGAGGGTTTTTTCCTACGGTTTGCACACCACTTCTTTTACAATCATGACAAGATTGCTCTGCCTTTCTGCCCTTGAAACAGCATTGCCATCTCCACAGTGGTTCTTTGCCTACAGCTACCTCAGGGCATTTCACGTAGAGATATGAGCTCCAAAGACTGGGAAGCTGTTTACAAGCATTAAGCAAGACACTCTCCAAGCAACTGAAATATAGGAGGCGGGGGTCCAAACCCATAGGGAAGAGACACGGGTGGCAGCACAAGTCAACATCAACTAGAGGGCAGCCCACAGGCTCAACTTACAGCCTCATGTCCTCAGCAGAGCTTGTTCAGAACAAGAGTGCCACACAGAATTACCATCTCTCTCTTCATTGACCCCCAGTGGCACAGAGGCTGAAGATACCTCTCTGTAGGCCACACAACAGAAGCCTGTGGTGAAACACCAAGTGCTGTGGGGGGGTCACGTCCAATATAACACAGACTACTTATAAAATGCTACTAAATGGAGCCTGGCACTACAAGGATACTAGGCATTCAATCTGAGTGAGAGAAGGGTTTGTAACACAAACAGTCTTTCAACAGAAAATGATGATTAGAAACATAAAAAAAAAATCTGAGGAAAATGCTTGCTTCTCATAAAGAAAATCTTAACTTAAATAAAACCAGTCAATAAGGCTGCAAAGCTTTGACTTTCAATTACGATTCTGAAATATAAAAGGCCCTCACAGAAATCCTGGTTCAGGCAGCTCACTTGTGCTAAGACGGTCCCACAGACCAAAGTTTACCTCCCATACTGCAACCCGAGTATGCAGAAAGACAGTTTTTCAACTGTTTTCATGAAGTTTATCTTTGGTATTGCCTCCCCTCCCCCCCCCCCCCATTTCCTTGCTCTTCCACATTTCTGTACCACTCCTTAACTCACATAATTTACATTTAGTTTTTGTTATACCTAATATTTCCTTTCTGCTGGTCTATTTCTACCTTAGAAGTGAAGTTAGAGCCCTGTAGATTTCCACATCTTCAATTACAGCTCCCAAGACAAAGTTCTACTATTCTTAAATAAAGCAGAACCAATTCAAAGCAGTGTATATAATTCATCAAAATAGCTAGCAGTGCAATATTTAAAATAACTGAGGGCTGCCTGGATTATAGCAACATTATTAGCATGTGATTAATAGGCAGTTGAAGTATTACATTTGCTACACGTTTGCCAAGTTATTTTATCTTTCTTTAAACTTAGGTGGCAAAGTTTCAAGCCATAGTTAGGAGATTTGCTCTATTCAGTATTACGTTGTTAACCCCACCATCTGGTCAAACAGCTGAGGGAACTCAAGACAACCATATGGGGGGGCCCACGTTTCTCTCTTGGGAAATATCTGCCTTACAGAATTATACAGTGCTTACCACTTTTTAGCTTATTACAGTAGTAGTAAAAAAAAAAAAAAAGGCAAAACATCAAAACACTTTGCAGATAACCTGAGTTTGGTGGGCTCTGTATTTAGCATTAATTTCTGTAAGAAAGAAAGATGGCACTTACTTGAGGACCAGGCTGACCCTGAAAAACAAGAAAAAGATAAGGTTATGGAAAGTTATGACAAGGATTAAGTTCTTAAATAGCAGAAAATAGTTACAGTATTCTCTATTAAGGAGACAAAAAAAAGTAAAAAACCAGTAACTGTACAGAAGTTATAGTCTGAACTCTTAAAACTATATTGAATTTGAAAGTTTTAATTCAAACTGATGAATTTTTTTGGCAATTTACAGATTCCAGAAATAAATTACAATAACACGTCACTGAACCTGCATTTGAGAAATCTTGTACTTCAGATAGTTGGAACAATTCAGGAATGACGGAAAGACCTAATATAACAATTCTTAAGTCAGAAAAAAATCCACAGATGCCGATCTGATTTAGAGGTAGGTATTGGGTACCTTTCCTCCATCATGGCTCACCCCTACGTTTCAAGAAGGTGCTAGTTACTGCCTATTGAATGAATGAAGTCTGAAAACTGGAGGAACAGATTGCTGGGCAAGCAGTAGTCTTTTTGCCAGTGCTGCAAGCACCATAGTTTTAAGCAAGTAAAAACCACTATTTAAACCAGCAACTCAGCGGCAGATAAACCCCTGTCAGTCAGCCCGAGAGGTAACTGATGGATTTCCTCTCCCTTACTTATCAACCACCCCTGGACAAATGGAATGATGCCCTTTGTACTCTGAGTTGTATGTATTTCTTGGTGCTGCAAGCCCTTACAGAGTAGACTTCCTATCACTAAGGTCCCGAGCCTTGGAAAGCCAATGAAAGCCATCAGTCATTCTAGCCCCCTCACCACAATTTTTTTGCATGAAGCAGAATTAAATTACAAAACAGTGTAGTAGCTGTGACTGTGAACCACAACCACTCAGACAATCAGCCTACACTGTAAGACAGAGAGAAATATTTATCTATTTCTCACCATAAAGAGATAATTTCTAAAACTCCTAGGGCTAGCTTAGCTTCTAGTGTTTTGTGATGCTTCAATAATATTTCAGCTGAACTGAAGGGACATTTCCTTCTGTTGAAAGAAACTGAGCATGGAGACTTCTTGTAAGTCTTACAAAACCTGTTCACTGTAGCTAGATGGTATTCCTACACGGACTTGAAACTTTTCCATCTGAACATTAGGAAACCCTTTTTTCCTGTGAGGGTTACCAAGCACTGGCATGGGTTGCCCAGGGGGATTGTGGAGTCTCCATCCTTGGAGATAGTCAAAAGCCATCTGGACATGATCCTGGGTAACCTGCTCTAGATGGCTCTGCTTGAGCAGAGAAGTTAGACCAGATGACCTTCAGAGGTCCTCTCCAACTTCAACCAGTCCGTGATTCTGTGTGATTTAAAGAGATCTGGAGAAAGAATTTTAACTAGGAGCTATTACCTACAAAAAGAAGTGCTGAAGAAAAATTCTTTTTTTAGTAACTAAGGATTTTTTTGTGCTAAATTAAAAACCAGAAAAATGTATTTTAGTTCACATGCAAGTTTTAAAAACTTTTTTTTTTAATATAAGAAATATTATAAATAATGTTACAGTGGAATCATGGCAAAATACAGGATTATTGTGGCCATCTAATGCTTACACTGAAGGCAGCCTAAAGCATTCCTTGCTGTGGATGCTACAGTTTTGTATTAGTTCTTTAAACCAACACTGCACTACAGAGGTTTTCAGACAAAAAAAAAAACAAAACTGAGGTTTTCCAGTTCTAATATGAAGTAATGTCTTCTGAATTGGTCAGCTCGGTGAAGTTACACATCACACCAGGCTAATGAATACGACTGAGACTCCTCAGCACTCAGCCTTTACCTCAATCTTTCCATCACAGCAGGTTTTAAGCTATTACATGCTATAGCCCATCCTAAAATCATCAGGAATTGCTTACTGACGCTGTACTGGGCAGCCTGAACAATAATTTTGTGTAAATTAACTGAGACCTATGCATACAAACTTTTATATGCGACTGACAATACACTTCTCTCACAAGTATATCTAAAGTTGCAATACGTTTTGACCAAAACTTAACAGCCTGTCTCCAAGTTATATATACTTAAAAAAAAAAAAGACTTAGATAAAAGTTTGAAATTACCAAAATTTCAAAAAAAGTGCCGATTTCTAGCAGTAGAAAGTAAATAAACAGAATATACAAAGATTTAAATGAAAAGATTTGAAAAATGCCTTTTTTTTAAATTTATTTTAGCTGGAAGTATTTAAATTGTAGAAAACAAGCAGGATGAAAATATTCTTCAAGACTTGAAAAGTCAGCATTACTCTGATTTTTTCCTAATCACTTTATTCAGATGTGTTACGTACTCTAAAAGGTATTCGCTGGTTGGAGGCACCAACTGCCTGCTGCTTTCTGCACACGTTTACAGGTCAGTCCCAACACCAGTAACTGATCGGGTGTACTATAGTGGTTGCTGCTTTGAACCTTTGGATTGTTGCTCATGTACTTGATTATTCATTACTGATTGCTGCTTTTTCTTCTTCTTTTTTATTTTTTTTTTATTTTTTTTTAATATGCATTACTACAATGAGTAGAGCTACCTAATAAATCGTGGTTTCAGCAAAACCTTCAAAAGTATTTCCCCTTTTATATTCCTACTTACTGACATAATACATTACATAGCGGGAAAGAAAGAGGAGAGGTTTGGCAGCCTATTCTGATTACCATGATGGAAGGTCTGCTGTAGTCAATAGTTAATCCCTTCCTAGCAATTTAACCTAATATTAGCTGCTGAAATGTAAATGATACTAAAATAGAAACATAAAAACACATGGCGTAGCCAGGCCTAGCTGAAGTCGACAGATAAACTATCAATCTGCTAAAAGAGGAGATTAAAGAAATAGGCTACTGACTAAAGGCTGCAAACATGGCAGAAAAGTTACTTAACAGTAGAAAGAGACCTCAAGAAGCACAGGAAAAAAAGTCTTAAGAAAAGGAAAGCCAATAGTGCGAGTTAATGAGCTTGCAAAGGAATCGGGGCTCAGAGCAAACTGAAGGACAGGACAGAAAAAATATATTCAGGGTATCAGAGAACAGGTTGTCCTGGAAAAGGGGAAAGAGAGAGGGAGCAAAACCAGTAACATGAGAAAGTGCAGAAACTAGATTTTCACACTTTTTGCATTATTTTAATCTTCAGAGAGCTAGGAATATAAACTTCCAGGTTCGTACATCCAAGTATACAAATATATACACAAATACAAATACATTTACAAATGCACTGTATAAATTTAAAGGTTATCTCTAACTTAATTCTAATAGCATCTCCCTCAAGAATATCTGGCATAGCATACAAATGCATTTCAAATGAGACATGGGGCTGTTCAGATCTAATCAGTCAACAAAATCCAGGCAGAAAAAATAAGAACACAAAAATGAAGAACCTGTGGAAAAAGGAAACCATCAAGAGTCACAGATACATGGTCAGAAATAACATCCTGCTGTTTGAAAGGCACCACCAAACTACCCTTGGGGAGCGTTCTCTGGATAGAGCACCCAAGTAGGAACATCCATCTTCTGATTAATCCAGCTAGAAAATGATAAGGAAACAGGAGTAGCAAGGCTGACCTCCATCTCCTTGGATAAACACAAAAGACTCAAGTTGCTTTTTGGCAGTCTCTTAAAAATCTATGCTACTGAGGTTGAAATGTTATGTTGAGGGAAGTCAATATGTAATTAATATGCATCTCAGAAGGAGTAATTTTAAAAAAATTCAAAAAGGGAATATGTGCAAGACCTAAATTACACTGGTTTTGAACAAATCACCTACCAGCTTTCCATCCATACCAATCGGACCCTGGGATAATCAAAAGTCAAAACAAAATGGAACAGTTAAATCAGAGGAACACTGAAGATGAGGAAACATATACAGACTGGGGGAATACTGCAGGCTTCCGAAGATGAGTAACTCTATGTCAGCAGTTAAATGCAGTATCTTAGAGATAGTTTGAGAACGAAGACACAGAAAAGAAACAACCAACAAAAGAAGCAGACTTAACACAGAATTAATGAAGCCAGCATGGTGGGAAGTAGGCAGGCAATAGCTAGTGTTTAAGAAAAGAGAGGTCCAGCACGCAATGAGGAAATTGTTAGTTTGGCAAATCACAGTGGCACAGCATAACCAAACATATGAAATAACGCATCTGGTTTGTGTATTTTTCTTTAAATAACTGAGAAAAAAGAGTAAGTAGCCTATTTACTGAACACTGATATCACATGGCTGCAAGATAAAAAGAGCAAATAACTAAAAATCTCGTAACTAATCTGTATTCTAATTTTATCCTAATAACGATGGTTAAGAAGAAACTTCAGCTTATGCAGGTAACTGAGATACTAACGATATCCAACTATATTTCAGCCAAGAAGTCCTGTGCCTTACTCTGCCTTTTTTTCCCGCCTTGGGAAGCACAGAATTATCCTTGCTGGTACTTTACAAGTTACTTATTTCCTTCAGAGTCCAGAGGTTGATTCCAGTTATATGGATGGAACTTCTAGAAAGGATTTCATGTGGATGGATGATATTGCAACTCACTAACTGGTTCTGTATCAACTGCATTTTTAGGTGATCAGAAGAGAGAGAAAAGGGCTTGAGAAAGCTGGATTAATTTTAAATTTTACATTTAATTGCTATGTCTTCTGACAAATGAACAGTCAAGCTACCTTTCCCTGACAATAGTATAAGAGCCGCCAAAGAAGTTGTTTCTGCCACTAAATTCCTCTTTTAAGCTGAAAGTATGAGCTCTCAGGTCTCTGCCCCATATGAAAGGGACAGTAGTTTATGATTGCTGGAGAGAATTTTTCTCTTAAATGCTGGCACTGCAGCCAGACTTTCCCCCTGGAGCTCCACAGGCAGTCTCTGGAGATTGCCTTCCCTAAGCATATGGCCCCTTAAGGACTGATTGCTCACACTGCTTGACTGGGGTCACTGTCACTGAGAAGACAGCACACAACCTTACAGTGATACATTTTTTTTGGTCTTTGCTGTTTTTTGCCCCTTTTCTGAGTGCTTTTTCAGCTTGCAAGCAAAATTCAACGTGTAATAGTTTAGTTTAAAACAGTCTTCAGGGGTTCTGCTGATCCCTTCACCCCGGAGTGTGTACTCCTTCCTTTGGCATTATTTCTGTAGACATTACTATAGCCATATGAATGAGTCAGTTCAACCAGCTATCAAGAAATAAACACCATGAAAAAGAGATGCCCTATCAATCTAGTGAGTTCCTTAGCTATCTGTCCTCCCCCAGCCTAGATCACGGACTCTGCCAAAAACTCCAGACATACTTAATACGAAAGAGAACATCAGCTGGATGTAGATACTGTGAAACTCATGCTTTTTGGTCCATTATTTGCTTTCTAAGAAGCCTGTGCACTAACCTACTTGTCAGATCCAATAAGAAGTTACTGTGCCTGGGAAGCCCTACAGGAATAAAACCCCTTCTCTGTCTCTCTCTCCCTCCAGCTCTTCCTGTGGTTTCCTGTCACAGCACGAGTAGATGATATGCTGAGAGTGTAAAGCAGGTCACCGGCATCGTGGTTATCTGCATGACCACTACTGTCTTTTTTATGTGCTAGTGCTGGGAAAGTTTGTGACTGTTGGGATGACCTACAGTATCTTTCAAATGTTATCTCTGAGCAGTGCTTCCCCGGTATCCAATAAGCAAGCAGCACTTTCCAGTGCATTAACAGGACATCTTTTATTATTATTATGCTCCTTCAGTGTCTCCGGATCCCACACGTGCAGAGCACACACAGAGCACTCACTAATTTTCTCTTAGTTATTTAGCCGATCTAAATATGGTACAACACACCCCAAAAATCAAGGCAAGTCTGCAAGTTATTAGCTTTTCCAGATTTTTCTAGCACTATTTTTCTAGTAATATTTACACACACAGTCTGTTGCAGGTGCAAAAACGATGGCTGAGCTGAACCCTGGCTATGAATACATCGAATTCTAGAAAGCAAACTACTGACATTACCAGTTAAAATACTCAACAGTAACGTCATGGTAAGTATATAAAGTTCCCCAGAGGGCTGTGTGGGCCAGCAGCTAAATTTAACTGTTTGGTCTGCCACAAGCTTAGCCCAAAAGATTTAATTATTCTTATAATGAATAAATAGAGAAAAGAATCACGCGAGTATTTGTAGAAGAAAAATTCATTGCAGGGTCAAACTGTTGGCTTAGAGGGACCAGCCAACAGCTCTCGCAGCTGTAGCAGTGCTTGTATTTTACAGATAAGCACTGTTTTCAGGGAACGTTTCTTTATCCTAGTAAAAAAAAAATATTATTTGTGCTCCTTTACAATGATAGGTATTTTAACTGCTGCTGAATTTTTGCCTGCTCTTTATCCATGCTGCATAGCTCCTGCACTTGAATTAAAGGACTATATGTAGCATCTTGAAGAGTCTCAGTAAAGAAGAATCAGAAATTCCCAGTAGGCTGAAGAGAAGCACCTGCTCACGATGGAAAATAATAGGAATTTCCCCTATGATTCTATTTGTATCAGGACTATTTGGTCTGAATTCTTAGAAAGTCTGCTGGGGTTTGCTTTAGAATAGGAGAAGAAAGAGAAATTTGCTTGAAATGCTGCCCTACGGGAGAGAAAAAAATCTCTCTGTAGATAAGAGATCATTAATGTGAAAATCAATAATACTCTTTCATTATAAAAATAATAAATCTTTAACAGAAAAACAAGGGAATTTCTTTCTCTCCTCGATTACTTCTTTCTATTACTGGGAAGAGAGATAGAACACTTTTCAAAAATGGAAACAACCAGAATTTCTACAACTGATACAGGCTGGGTGAGAAAGATGAGCTGAAATAGTACATAAGGCTACTTCAGGATGCACTGAGAAAAACCCTGTGTATAACAATATTTACTTGAATTCATTCTATGATTGCACTGGAAGTCTCACAGAATTCTCAAACACATTCTCATTCACTTTGAAAGAAACACTTCAGAGTGTAATCTTGGACTTAAATTTGTCTCCAGAGCTGCACGCTCCGTCGTTCAAACTACTTTCTGCTTGTTCTCTACCTAAGTGCTACTACAGAAAATCAAGTCACTTTTACAAGCAGTACCACACAGATGGGCTTCTGTAACACAATCCCCAGAAAACGTCTTACAAAACGAGACAAGACGACGTATCATGAAAGAGAAGGGGATGAGTAAGTTTATACAACATGTACACTGTTTGCTTACTCTAGATTCTCCAGAGGGTGTTGCATACACTTTTTTTTCCCCCAAGATCCTCAAAAGGAAATTGTTTGCGCAATCGATTTTTTTCCAAATATTATTTATTTGACAACCCTAACATGGACAGAGACAACACATGGGAGCAAAAGGAATGTGAGCGCCGTTTTGATCTGGTATTGTAGCTTCCATAGCTCACGAATACTGTCACTACAATGTTTCTTAAAGAAAGGTATTTTCAGTCAGATTTTGAACACTACACAAGATCAGTTTTCCACTTCAGTAGTTATTTTTTTGCATATGGGTTACTCGGGAGATCGATACTCTAAGGATTTTAGGGATTATTGTTAGAAATTGTGTATGTAAGCAAGTGCCTCAGAAAGCTTTAGTGTTCCTAGCAAAGAGACAGCCAGCATCGTTACCTTAACACAACATTAATTTCTTCAGAAAATTCTGAGTAAATACTGAAGATAAGAAAATATATCACATGTTGAAACAGACTGTGTGATAAAAGAGTCTGCCAAAGGAAGGAAAAGAGGAAGATATGGATTATCTTCCTTCTAACTTCACTCATCCTTCCGTGACCCTTTTCATTTCAGGAATACTCATCAGAAGACTGAGCTGTGAAGCAGGAGCTACATAATAAACATAAGCCAGACATCATTGCTTTGTAAACTGCAGACCACTCTCTATCTAAAAGATTTTTGGGGTTTTTTGACAGGATTAATACATTTTAACAGTGCCTAATTTTGGTAGGTTTATATTCACCAGAAGCATGCAGAGAAATGTGTTTGTTGAAGCACTTTCTCTGTAGAAAGAAATTTTTTTTGTCACTATAAATTATTCCAATGCTAGTTTTGTGTATTAAATAAATCACAAGCAGGCCAATCGTCATCTCCAAATGCATAACCATTTCTCAGACTTTGATGACTCGCTGTTTTTCCTGATTATTTGGTGTGAAATAAGTATTTTTGAAAACATTCTCTCTCCCAGTGCAGACCATAGGTGTCTGAAATGCTCTGCACATACAAAATCGGTACAGAAACATCTGCATGTCTGAGAAAGGGACATGAATACAGAAAACCAAACACAGCCCCAGTAATGCCATGCTAGATTGTGTTTCAGTGTACTGGGACCTCATGGCACAACTAAATGGCAAGGGCTATTGCAACATTTATGATGGCTAGTGCTGGCCCAGTGAATAAAGCTAGCGAGACGTAACAATGACCTGGCTGAAGCTGGCCAGCATACAAGTATTTTCTGGTTGTAGTGCAATGAATTAGAAATGATTTTTCACGTTGACTTCAACAAGAGGGGGATTTGGCACTCAGTTGTCAAAAAAAAAAAATTAAAAAAAAAAAAATACAATCACAATTTAATTTATCCCCCAGTAATTTTTTACAAATCTTTTAGATCATGTTTGGCAGTTTTAAGAGATACTAATTTAGAATATCACAGCAGGAGTTCAGAAATCAGAAATTCTTACCCTGATAAAATTATGTGATGAGATTATTCCACATTTCTAAAGAATCTACAGGGAGCTCAACTATTAACATGTTACTTGCAGCTGCCTGAAAATATCTTCTGTCGATACATATACAACAGGAGAGTCAGAAGAAAACAGGAATGTAGTTTACAGCAGCTGTATGAGCTACATGACCCATACTGTGTCAAACTGAGCTTAAAAATACCTACGTGGAAGAAAAAAACCAACCAACACGCACAAAACAAGAACAGCAGGTCTGCAGATCATCCCCATGAAGTTCAGGTAAGGTGACAGAGGACATATTACCTTTTCAAATCACCTATTTCAGTTCAAGATTGATAGAGTTCACAACTGTCAGGTTTCCTCATCATGTTACCATTAAAATGATGGATGTCCAGGTCTTTCTTTTTCTCTCCTTTGGTTAATTAAAGGTTTATCAAGGCTGACTGTAATTAGATGTAATAAAGTATTCCTAGCAAGGATATATAATATATAACCCTAGCAATTCTGGCACGATTTCTTTGTAGTGCAGTTCTGTTTTAGAGCTTATGTGGGCAATGAGTATAATAAGCTCATCAGCTAGCTAAATTTCTCCTACCGATAAAACATTATTGGTTCTTTTTCAATGACTGGAAGTGATTGCTGGTAAGAGCAATGTGAGTGAACATCCCAGGTACTGAAACAACTTGCACTGAGCCTGGGAGAACAACAGTGCACTAAAATTACCTGCAACAAGTCTCTCTGGTCAGCAATCAGAACATTAAAAAATCAAAATAAAAAAAAACAAACCAAAACAACCCAGATCATTTGGACTGAAGAAAACTTTACTGTGAAAAGAATGAACTACAAGAGTACAAGACAGATGAGCTGAGCCTGCTGTCTAAAATCCCTTTAGTACAGAAAACAAAATCACTGACAAAGACAAATGAAGCACTACAGGCACTTTCAAAGAAGTCCATTTCAGAATTTCCTGAATTCTTTACCCAAGCACTTCCTATTAGCTACTACCTGAGACATAAAACTCAGCTAGATGGATAATCCACTGGAGATGGTGAAGTATAAATGTATTCCAAGGTAGGGATTTAGAGTTTTAAATGAAGAGTTTAAAATGAACAAACAAACAACAAAAACAAAACCAAATCAACGACAACAAATAAAATTAACCAACAAAACCCCACAAAATTCACAGCACTGTTAGGCTGCTTGATCTTCTTGACCAGCAGTTTACGGATCCCATCTGAACTGCTAGAGACTCTATCTCAGCCATCAGAAACAACATCTTGCTTCTCAGAGGTTCATTCAAAATACTGATGCAAAATTATTCAGTCAAGATTTGAACTACGACCCCTCCCCAATATAGCACACTGGTTTTATTTCAATGGAAAATGCTACATTGATTTAAAAAAGAGACAGAAAAAAAAGTGCATTCTTAAGCCCTTAACAGCCTCATCCTGTAATTCGAGGAATCTCTCATTTGGTTGCATGCCACGTATTAACTCCCTCATCAAAACCTCCTACAAAATTGCCTTTATCAAGCCAACAAGGATCTCAAAGCGTGCCCTGGAAATACAGAAGAGACTCTAAAGCAAGGTCGTGATAAAACTTGAATAATGAAGAACAGCAGCCCCATGATAAAGGCTCCAGACTGTACCTCTATCAGCCAGAAAAGCTATACCAAGACAAGGCCGAGTTCTCAGTATTGAGACTTCAGTTCATGAGCAAAAATGTAATCAGAAGTTATTGCAATTTATATTTTAAAACACCTGTCAAGTGTAGCAGCTTCAGCACATTGAAATATGCAGCCTGCACGTATAAAGCAATAAGCCAATGCTGATGGTAGGCTGCCAGCCAGAACTGGCAGGAATCTTACACACATTTGACTGTGGCAGAAAAGAAAATGTGGGTTTTCATACTTTGTAGTTTCTTTGAATTTCAAGGACATACAACCTGAAGCTATGAATTTCATGAAGCGGTTATAGAGTCCCTATTAGCCTAAATTAGATTATGGAAATGATTGATAATGGAACTTGATGGAAGATGAGGGACAGTTTTCAAAATAAACCAGAAATGCCAGGTACAGTCTCCAAAACTTTTCCTTGGAGCAGTATCACTCTAGATTACAAGACTTCTAGCTGGGAGCCCTATATGCAGTCTGAATACTCTAACGGCTCCTTTGCAATTAGAAGATGGACTGGTTAAGTCTAGAAGTAAGCAATTTGGAAAAAGAAAAATTGTTCAGAGTTTGGCTATTCAGAGAGTGACAACTACAAAAAAAAATTAAAATGCTGCATATGGTAACAATAAGGGAGTACAAAGAATTCTATGCAAGAAAAATGATAGTCACAGCTTTTCAAAAGTATATTTCACAGCTGAAAAATAATTGCTGAGATACTTTTGATTTTTATAGCTTATGCAGGAAACCTGACAGGCAGTTTCTTGTGGTGCAGATGCATTTTTGCATAACTGAGCACTATGATTCCTCTTCCTGATGAAATATACACATAAAAAAAAAAAAAAAAATCCATGAGAAAGAACTGGGCAGATCTAACTTGGAGTGAACTCTTTTCTAAAAGACTGTAGGCAGACATCCTTCTATTTATCATGGCCAACACTGCACACGTTGCAGATATATAGGAAAAAAGGGCCAAGTATGACGGTGAATCCCAAACTGTGAAGGACCTTTGCTGTCTTCATACCTCAGGCTAGCAAAAAGAGTATTTCCAGACAGACTCTGTTTTTCTCCTTGTAGCCTATAGATCTCACCAGCATCTGCAACATTTGTGCAGTCATACCTGTATTACTGCAAGGGGAAACTACTGTTGACCCCAGAAAGAGTAAGAGCAACATAGTTAAGTTATAGTGAAGAATGGAGTCATGCAAACTCTGGTTTGTTTTGGTTCATTTTAAGCAGATTATTTACCACTAACACTGTTTACTGTAGACTAAAAGTCCAACTATGAAAGAACAAACTGATACTCGGATACTTCAGGGAGGGGGGGGGAGAAAATTGCAAAATGAACCTGCTCAGTCTTGGCAAATTGTATATGGTGCAGCGAGTTGAGAAACAGCACATTCTTACTGCCTGCTGTTAAAAAGTAAACTGTATTGAAATAGTGAATTTAAAGTGCTTACCCCCACATGCTTCACCCATCCATAAAAACAATCTTGTGAAGGGCTGCAGAACTACGTGTTTCCATAAAAATACTTCATTACACTGCTGAATTCCACCATAGCTTAACAAGTACTTGAACGCAGGGAACATACACACAGATGAGAGTCTCCTACTTTCTACCTAAAAGTTCTCGTTTCTCAAAGAAATTGAAACTTCTGTATCCGTAAATAGGAAGCACATGGCTAATTCATCAACGCCAACATCACTGTGCAAATATATTTGATGTGGTTGATGCCATGTTGATGAGAAAACAATAAACTGTGAAAAATATCACTTCTCAAAACTTAGCTGGCTAGCATTCAGCAGGAGATAGATTGTTCTAACAGCTGTGGCATGATGACTTTGATGAATTAGAGTTTTGTTCTCCTGGACTAATTCTGAAGAATCTGTCTCCTCACACCACCATGGGAGTGAATCCATTTGCTCGCTGAATCCCTACTAAAGAACAATCTTGTTACCTGTGTTTCAATGGCTTTCCAGAATATGGAAAAAAACCCCTCATTTCACTTCTTTCAGTCAACCTCTTCTCTGGTTTCCACAAATCTCTTTTCAGGGGGAATGAGGTCCATAAAGGGAAAATAAAAATACAGTCTTTTGGTAAATAACACAGTATCGTAGAGAAGTAACCTTTAGAGGCCAATATTTGACCTTCCCTCAGTGGAAAGATCAGCTTTGGAAGATTAGCAAAACTCAAGAGCAGGTACATAAATCGAGTTTTGCTCTGTTAGGATAGAAGAATCTGACCATTAAGAACAAAACACATCTGCCACAGAGGTACTTCCCTTTTGGCCTACAACAAAGGAGATCAATCAGAGAGGACACATCACCATAAAAGAGAAGAGTTACAAAGTTTTAAACAGAACAAAACTAAAAGCCGAGGTACTGCAGTGTTTACACACAAACACTACTAATACCCATCTCTTTCAATTATCATGTGGTTGAAGAAAGCTGTTTGAAGAAGTCCAGGTTAACCAAACCACCAATGTTCATACCTAGTCCTAGACCATAAATGCAGTGTTTCCATCTGGGACACAACGTAAGGGAAAAAACCTAGTGCAGATGCACTGTGTTAAACTCCCGAGCAGATGCTTTCACCTATACACTGCCATATGTGCTCAAACACTGGAGTATAAAATCCTGCAGGTGCAAGCCCATTCAGGTACTTCTGTCATGTACCGACCAGATATAAAAGACACAGATACACATGCACCTAGTTTAAAGAGCCTACTGTTGTCTTAAACACCCTCTAACCTAAATCATTCATTGAAACTTGATGGTGCTGCACACAACTCTGTCCCTTCCAAAATTACCAGAAAGCAGCAAATACTCAAAAAGCATAAAACATTATGGAAAAAAATGTATGATGTACATTTAAAAAAAGACTTTTCCACTCCAGGAAATAAAGCAGAATTCAGGGATGCACTACAACCTTTTTCATTCTTTCTTCCTGCAATGTTTCCCCACAGTTTTTAATGAAGCACCACCTGAAAAGAGGGATGTAGTAATGAAAGACTTTGTATTTTATGAAAGGATTCTATCTATACTTTGAAGAAAAAAAATTCACATAAAACCTTGCCATGACCAGTGCCAAAACTTGATTTCCAGAAAGAACGTCCATTATTGTCACCATGAAATCAAAATCATTAAGCATGTAATAACAAAGATTCTACATCACAAAGTGCTCAAGACAGCCATACAGCATCTTCATTTGCACCTCTGTGCTCTTACTAGTTATATTATTTTAACTGGGGAGCCAAATGCTACCTCATTTACTGCCTTGTGGGTTTCTCCAAGACATTCACTCCAGAGCAAACGTCGAAGGAGTTTAAGAGGGAGGGAAATGCTGAGCCTTACATAAAAGAGCTATCAGAAGTAAGCAGACACTTGAAACAGTGGAGATGCAACACTATTGGCTGCCAAAGGATTTGAAGGTCCTAGAAACTGTACTGCTGAGCAAGGAAGTGGAGCATTCCTGCTGCTTTTTACATTGGAGAACACAAACTCATCCATACAAAATCCTCCTGTTGAGTTGGTGCCTGTTTTCCCCCTCAAGCTATTTAGGAAATAGTACTGATTTTCTCCATACTCACACGACTGCTTTTTTGGAAGCTTGCCCATCAAGAAACAAATTCAGAAGTATTTCTACTTTGATTCTGAAATCCCCATTTAACTCCAAATAGAGCCAGTGTCTCATTGCACAGTCAGAAAGAAGTCTGTCTTTCTCCCTTGACAACTGCTGCACAAACAGAAACAAGCAAACTCAAAACAACAAAACAAAAGGTTACTGAAATCAGATTGACCTACAGTGCAGAGCATGGCCCCCCAGACAAGAAAACTGGCAAATCCCAACATTTCGTTCCTGTTTCTTTCTGAGCCATGTTTCAGCAAATCATACACTCCTGACACCTGCTTTCTCATTTCAGTCAAATTATGCAAGTTAAAATGAACTTCAGCGGAGCTGAATAAATGAATCCAAAGACTATATAATTCAGTGAAACAGCTTTTAAAATCCTAAAATGTCTCATTAGTTGATTTAATCTCAAAATCTCTAGACTGTCCTTTTAAGTTTTGTCATCCACACACGAATACATCCAAATAAAACATTTTCATTACTTTCTTCTGACTTAACTGGTTTTCAGGATTATAAAAGGATTTTTTTGCAGAAGCTGGTGACAGCATGAAGAACAAAAATGTGTTTCTTTGCATTCCCATTTAGGGAGAAACAATTTGTATGTGATGGCAAAACCAGATTACGCTTTACACACACTGAGGGCAGAGACCTAAAATGAGAGATCTCCTATCATATGCAGAGTGGATTAGGAAGAAAAAAAAAAAAAAAAAAAAAAAAAGCAGGATAATTGATCCACACAGCTGGAAGTGGAAATGTTGAGGTCATTTTCTCTTTTGAGACTGGCTAATCAGTCAGACTAACCTGACAGAAAACCGCAGGCCTCACCGAGGAGGAGAATTCCTATTAAAAAAAGGAAGCTACACTTCCACTTTCACAGTGCCTAGGAATGCAAATACTCTGTTACGTGTGACAAAAGTTGCTGAAGTGTTGTATGTTACTCTTGGTGCTTTTAGAACACTTCTTTTTTAAAAACATTCACGCTCACCTATGGAAATCTATCTCATTGTTAACATCACCCTCCGAAGCTATCTGCAAGTGGCAAACTAAGATCATTCCAACCGCTGGAGGCCAGAAACTCAGTATACCTTTCTGATAGTACTGAACTAAAATATGAATCTGAATGTGAGCCTTAAACTCCAGTATATTAGTACAACTTCTGTTTCACTAAAATCTGTGTCCTGAGAAATAAAGAACTTCATTAGCATCCATAATTAGCCTCCTAACTTTTTTCTCCACGTAAACCCCAATTCCACTTTGCCCCCTCATAATAAGTAGTAATTATTTTGGGGATTGCTTCTCTGACTAAATGCTGTTTATCATAAATAAAAGTAGAATAATCTGCCCTTACTTTTGCTTATCTTACTTGCAATTGATCTGGTAAAATGAGGAGCTGTTACAGAAATTATAGTGTGACTTCTAACAATTTCCAAATTTCTTCCTGGTTTTACTTCACTTGCTAAGAATTCCAGCCTTCCAAGCAGGAGCAAACAGCAGTTTATTTCAGTAAGAATATCACATAGCAGCAAGAAACTGATTTCTACATTAAAAACTTAATATTCTTTTCAGCTGATGAGTGCTCTTGTGCATGATTGGTTTTCATCATGCTCTTTTTGCCAGGCAAAGCAGCAAAGAGTTAAATTCCTCTCATTTATACTGGGAATAGCTACAGTGAATAATCCAAAAAGAATTCTTAACTCAATGATCCTCCGACAGATTATTAGGACTGCGTAGATCTCAACATTAGCAAAAATAATAAATGTTAATTGCTTTACCTTAAGTCAAAGAGGGGGAGGGAAGAACCATTTTGTGAGGGTGATTTATGGTCTGTATCCTACACAGTCACAGAAAAACCTTCCAGTTGACATTCCACGCTGCTTCTATAAATCTTTCCTACCAGGCAAGTACATTTGCTTTCAGAAACTGTTTTAACTAATCTTGATTTTGATACGCACACACATGGCCAAGAAAACAAAAACAAACGCTGTCCAAACAACCCTTGTGATGCACGAGACAAGATGCACATGAAATGTGCCCATCCTAAAGATTCCCCAGGAATGGAGAAAAAAAAAAAATACTTTGAGGCTTTGTTCTACCAGCTAACTTCTGGCATTAAAAAAGAAACCCAAAAATATAGAGCTGAGAATCTTATTAGCTTGCCAAGCTCTAGCCGAATCACTTCTGGGGTAATTACCGGATGATGCTAAGCAGTGTGGGGCCCACCACAGGAGTAGGAAAGAACTTTCTGATTCCCTGCAGGGAAAAAGTTCCTCATTCAGCTTTACAAGAAGAACCAGTTCAGGTGCCCGCCTGCTCCAGATGTTCCCCTCCTCACATCACCTCTCTCGTACATAGGAACTGAACACTGATGGCAGGGGAAGCAGGAGTGCAAAGAGCCTTTGAGAAGACCCTTCCACCCTGCTCCTTCTGGAAATCACAGAATCCAGCCACCTAGTCTAGTGATTTAGGAACAAGTTTCTTCAATGAAATTTTACACCCCTTGACCTCAGCTAGGATTAAAAATGCACTTAAGCTCTCATGTAGGTATATTCATCTGGGAGCTGTATGGGCAGTAAAGTTTTACGTATCATTCACCTGCATCCTAAGACCAAATGAAAAACCCAGAGTGAAGGAAAACGATGCACCTTGTTTGCAGCCCTCCTTCAGTGTTAAGCAATTGATTACTTAAGAATTCTTCTAGGAAGGTGTGGGATTTCCCATTTGTGACAGATATAAATAGTAATTAAATATAGGGTTTCTACTCCAAGTGGTTCAACTTCTTTGAATCTCAAAAATTCTTGTGAGAAAGTGACAGTTCGGGTGAATTTTAAGAGTCACTTCTATCTATCACTGATTACTCACTGTACATCCACGTGCAATTGTCAAACACAAACTGAGAAATGAGGCCTAGAATTCCTCTGGACACAAAATTTCGCTCCAAGGTAGGTTGTTGCATAAATAGAGCTATTTCTGTTACGCTGCAGAGTATTGTGAGTGCTGCATTGTGAGGATATGACTGGGAAATTTCAAGTGGCACGCTGAACGAAAGGCAAGGACGAACGATGTTAGGTACAGTTCAAGCGTTAATTATGCCTGCCAAAGCTAAATGTGAAAATCCTAACCGCAGCCTTCTGCATGCCACCTGCTTAGCTGCCAAGCTGAACCCAGTGGAGTAGCCTAGAGAGACCAGAAATTTATGTATACTGTCAAATAAATGACAAACCAGCTTAATTCCTTTCTCTACCAATAGGCGCTGCGTTACGAAAGAGTGTAGAGTCATTTTTAAAGCTGCTGAGGAAAACACTGAAAAAAAAGACATTTAGCTGTTAAATTACATCTATTCTACCTACTTGCCATCAGCTCTAATTCTGTATTTATCTGATAGATAAATGGGGTTGTATCATCTTGAACTGAGGTCAGCTGTGAACCTAAACCCCGCTGATTCACACTAGTCCACACTCGCCTAGCGTTATCTCCCAGTTCTCATCGCACATCAACATCTAGAAACTGCCATGCAGTGGATTTTGCAATAGAGGAGTTCTCTGTCCATGCATGCGAGGTGGAAAGTGGTAGATTAAAGAGGGTCTTGATGGGTCCCAGCATATGGTAACAATTACCTGTATTACTAATGATACGTTGAAGTTATCTATTATTATGGTGGTTTATTATCCTACTAATTTTCTACATCCTTATTTGTAATGCTCTGTAGAAAATGGACTAAAATAACTTAGACAGTTTAATGAATTTAAACCAGAACGTACTATGTAGGCAGGCATTTATTGCAGCACAAGTAATTTTCTGAAGTCACCAAGTGAAGTTTCTGCTTTAGCTTTTCTATGGCTATTTTTTATAATTGCCAGTGAGGAAAAGAAATATCCTTTTATATTACTGGCTTTTGCAGATGAGGCAGTTGTTACTTTACTATCACAGTCATATATGGAATAGCTTGGGGCACTCTGAGCACCCTCCAGGGAGTCACAGAAAGAAACACTGCCCCCTCTTATTTATGTGCTCAGCCTTACGTGAATGTAAAAGATGAAAGGATTCAGCCCACGGTCCATTCAAAATGGCAAAGAGCTTATAAGAAACTAATAAATATGTTCTGATGTGCAGCTTCAGTCGTCATCTGTGATGCAAAATTACTAGTAACTGTAAGCTTAAGAGCTCCCAAACTATGTTGTTCAAGTCAACTTTTATGATTATCTTCAATCATTGTAAAAAAATGGCATGCAAAGAAATTAAACTGATGAATTGTATTACATAGTATTTGTGGATCCAAAGGTCATAAAAAAGCATTATTGTATTAGTTTGACTGACATCGTTATAAAGGCCACAGTTACTCTTCAGACAGCCATAAGAATTTAAAGACTTTCACAAAGTTTTAAGAAAAACTGGAAGTTTATTTGCTGAGCATTATTAATATGGCCTCAGCTACTGGAATACCACTGCTGTTGCAGAAATTCTTAACGCTGCCATTGGCTGTGCTTAATCACAAATGAAAAACTCTCAATCTTTGCTCATTTCTTCTCTCTCGATTATTCCAGTTATGTTCATTTTACAGCAACTGAGCTGACACAGTTATCTGTGATTGAAAAACTTGCATTTGGATGGGATTAATTTTACACACATACACAAGCACGGCTACTTACTACGCATGTGCCGGCACAGCCCCAGTCTCTTAACTGGAGACCCGGAAGAAAATGAAATATGAAGCACTGTCAAAGACAAAGCAACAGAGCAGGACAATAAAAGGCAGTTTTCCAGTTTCTCATGGTCATCTCCATCGGGCCTATTTCTTCAAACTCAACCCCCTCAGAGCTATTTTCTGTTCTACCTGGAATTCTTTTCGCCTTTAGTAATACAGGGACAGAAAGACGGGTGAGGGAGAATCAGAGCTTTCTAACAGCATCCTGAAATTCTTTATGTGTCAGAATAACAGCTTCTCTTATGGTATATTGGGAAATATTTTTACAGGTGCAAAAATCAGAAGTGTGATGATAAAGACATTTTCTAAGCTAGAAGGAATTATAACAGGCTAAAGATTAATTGAAATTCTCTACATGTAGTCCTAAGCTTTGCCAGTTTGGTATCTTCACCATTCAGAGGTAAGTCTTTTAAGAGCTAGGAAGATTTCATATGAAATGACAGGTGAGATTTTCGAAGATCTGTATTTCAGGTTTAAGCAAGTGATGCTATTTTACAGTTACAGGAGAACAGCCTCCCATTTAGACATATCCTTTTCTGCAGGAGAGGAATTTGTCTACATTACTTGAAGATGAAAGAAGGATATTAGGAGAGAAGGGATTTAATACAAGGCATATGGTCACCTGGAACAGCCATAACCCTCCACAGCTCCCAAAAGTCTTTAAATGCATCAGGTGCTCTGCAGACTGACACAATGGAAAGATGTAGGAGAAATTTCCCCGGTCCTCTCTTTTATGAAGCAATGCAATATGGGAATCTTCACATTCTGACACTTTAGTCTGAAAACAATGCCGCTTCACCACCATATATGCAACTATTTTCAACTGAGGCTTGACAAGGCTCTGGGCAACCTGCTCTAGTTGAGGATGTCCCTGCTCCCAGGAGGGGGGCTGGACTGGATGACCTCTGGAGGTCCCTTCTAACCCAGAGATTTCTATGATTCTATTTCCAGAATGATTTACCTGGATGTTGAGCTCGAATTGTACCCTATCCTGGAAAAAGGGGTAGGAAAAAAATTTCTCAGTCTACTTCAGTTTTTCAGTGGGAAACAGTAAATAGCTTCTACTCGTTCGACCAGCTTATTAGGTTCTCTTTCCCCTGCAGCACACTGTATGGTCTGTGTGTTTGGCCTCTTCACTGCATTCACAAGCTGCTGGGGTTTTTTTGTGGGTTTTTTGTCGTTGTTGTTGTTGTTGTTGGGTTTTGTCTTTTACCAAGTTCTGGCATTATTTCTGAAGTGACATTGTCCTATGAAACCCCTGCAACAAATGTCTGTGTTCTCATTCTCTAATGTTTGTGTGCTCTTCTGTTTTCTCCTTCTTTTAAGGAGTATGTGGTAACCTATTTCAATTTTCAACTCAAGCTGAAAGAGTTACAACTCTGAATTTGGTCACTGTCTGTTATAAAAAGCTTTTCATGAGGAAAAAAAGCTGTACCAGTGTACGTTTTTTATGGTATTCACAGCGCCTTACATAATAACCCATTAATCAATGTCTTATAAAGCCCTTAATATCCGTGGCGCTCATTAGCAGTTAAGTTCAGCTTATTTTACCGACTTTTGTTACCATATCTTCCCGGGAACTTAGATTTCTCACTATAATTCCTTTAAGTGTTATTACTTCTTAAGGTACCTTTAAAATTAGAATGAACACAGGCAATGAAAACGTAAGTCTTTGGAGAGAATATAGTCACCAGCTTTTGGGAGATGGCAACATTATGATTTGGCCTACTGAGCAGAGAGCTCTTCAGGTTCTACGTGGCAGTTACACCTCGCTGTCCGCACAGAATATCCCGTAAAATCCAATAAAGATTAAAGCAATAGGATTTCTCCAGGAGTTAAACAGGACTCTTGAGAAATAACTTTAAACACTAATATAGCCTTTTCATAGAGCTCCACAGGACTGCAGAAGTACTTTTAAAGCGCACTGCAGTTGCTGTTACGTATTTCCCATCCTAAAGCAGGATATGACTGCAACGGAAAGGATCAAAACAGCCAGCCAAGCGATGGCTTTCAAGAAGCAAAGCCAATTTCTATTCCCAGTCATTTTGCAGCAGGAAGAAGTGTTCGATCAGTGCTGAGCACTACTGAAGGCACACGTCCGCCTGTGCGCGCACGGACGGCTGCATGCGTGCACAGAAACTCAATCAGGCTACGGTTTACCCCTAACAATGCCACTACTGGACCCAGCAATCTCCATATCATGGCTTCCAAGAACCTTCACTGTCTTCAGATCCCACAACAAATCTCTTCAGGAAAGGAGCTGCTCCAGGACAAAGAACTGGGCCTTCAGGCTCAAAAAAAATTGTATTTTCAAACTGTCACCATGCAGCCTTCAAAATGTCCATCACAAAGACATTCACTCGTTTCCTCAACTTACACTTCAGGCCAAGAAGTTAAATCTGCAAGGCTTTTGTGCTTTGCACAATAGAAACTTTACCTTGTGTGTTAAGTTCGTTAACTGGAGTGAGGAACACAGAGGTTAATTAATTTCCACAGAGGCTGTGACCTACGAGCCGGTTTGTGGTCACTGTGGGTCTTTTAAATCCCAATCTTTGTACACAGAGCTGACAGCTGGATGATGACCAAAAGAGGGTTTTTCAGCAAGGTGTTCACTCTGTCTTCTCCTCTACACAATTTTGCACTCATCTACACAGATTAAGCACTCTGTTAAACTGGAATATGTACTCTGAAACCTAATGATGGTTTCAATATATCCAAGCATGTTTCTTGATACTGGTAATCAATTCCATACTCGCTGATTTTCAACTACTTGTAATAGTAAATATAGACACTGGATGGTGTTTCACTAGTTACATTTCTCAGAAAATTCTGCAACTACAGAAGCTGCTCAGAGAAAAGGACTGAAATGGGCTGCACAAAAAGTAGCATGACCAGCAGGTCGAGGGAGGTGATTCTGCCCCTCTACTCTACCCTAGTGAGATCCAGCCTGGAGTACTGTGTCCAGCTCTGGATCCACCAATGCAAGAAGAACACGGACCTGTTGTAGCAGGTCCAGAAGAGGGCCACAAAAATTATCAGAGGGATGGAACACCTCTTCTACAAAGAAAGGAAGAAATCTTTTATGGTTAGGGTGGTGAGACACTGTAACGGGTTGCCCAGAGAAGCTGTGGATGCCCCATTCCTGAAGGTGTTCAAGGCCAGGCTGGACAGGGCATTGAGCAACCTGATATAGGGAAAGATCTCCCTGCCCATGGCAGGGGGCTGGACTAGATGATCTATAAAGGTCCTTTCTAACCCAAACCACTCTGAGATTCTACGATTCTTTGAAATTGTCCCCTAGCTGCAGGTGTTGAAGGTATGCAATTTGAATTTACCAACAGAAACATTTTTAAAACTCTGAAAAATTCGGCATTGTTTGTCTGAAATAGATCTGCCAATCAGTATGGGAGAGCCCGCCAAGCTACATTACCAAGTGCTTTAAGTAACGTCATTATCATACTTTTAACAGTCACTGTGCTGTGCGTACGTGTTGTCTCTGAAACGCACCCACTGTGACTAATGTCACTTGGTTTCTAATACCCACGTGACAGTAAGAGTGCACCTCTTCCCCTGAGTGGGACCTGCAGTCAGCTTGCTTGACTACTCGAGAGAAATATGTCGTTAATAGATTTTTAGAAAGATGCATTATTTCATATTATTTCGTTTCAGGCACCAAATCCTAAAGGTATGAATGAAACTGACAGAAAAATGAATTCCATCCTTTATCAGAAAATTCCACCGTGACAGCCAATGCAGCCAACTGCCAGGACCTCTCCAATAGCATTTTACTTGGCTCAAAATGCATTTAATGAAGCGGTCAAGAGAAACAGGACAGGATTAAAAGAAAGGACTCAGAATTTCCACATGACAACTGTACAGCTTTCTAATACAGAAATTTGAGATGTAGTATCTTGCTGAAGATATTTTATTTTTTTTAATTAAGAGTACAAAATTAATTTAAACTCAACACAAAATACGTACAACATGAAACAATCAGTGCCCTGCATTTACTCATTGTAAACACTCAGGTTCTATTCCAAACTTTCTCTGAGCTGTTTTATTTTGCTTCATTTTTAAAAGGCAAGTGCTACATTTTCTAGGCATCTAAGAAATAGAAAGAAGGTCTTTTTGACAGGGATAAAGGAAAACCAAAATACAACAGCATGATTTTAGAGTAATATACGTTATCATAAATATATGATGAGTTTACCGGATAGCCATTTCGCCCTGGCAGACCCTGGTTAAATGAGATGAAATGGTATGACACACATTAACAACACAGTCGTGACATATGACATAACAAACATGCAGAGTACATTACTAGCAAATTCTATTTTGTATATTGATTAATTTTTGATACGTGATGATATTACAAAGCAATAAATAGGGCATAGATAATACACAGTGACGCAATGAGGCTTTGGCAAAAGAAAATTACATGTTTAAACTTAAATAAATCCTCTAATTAAAGGGCTACTGGCTACTTCTGGTGCTCATTGAAAATCCTTTTGTAACGGAAGAGAATATCCACGTAGACTGAGGGATAATATGAAGTTAAAAGAAAACAAAGTTTAGCACTTAGGCAGTGAGGTATTAGACGCACAGGCTGCCAGTAAAACATAGGTGCCAAAGAAGAAATTTTGAGAATGCTGTTACACATCATTAAAAAAACCCAACCTTGAAAGCACCAGCCTTTGACTGTTATTGCATGTGACACTCGGTAGTCACGTACAAGGAAAATAAACAGAGCACTGCAGCCTCCTTTGAAAATACAACATACACCTAATTCCAGGCAGCGCCGTGTGGGATATACAAATATTTGCTATTTTAACTGCAAACGATTACCACAGTCTCCCAGGCAAAAACAATAATTAAGTTCAGCACAGTCGAAAATAAATAAAAAAAAAAAAAGTGAACTAGGAACAGAAATTGCATTTTAAAATGCCTTGTAGTAACTCAAACCTTTACCGCCTGTCAGCAAGATGAAGTCTTGTAAGCTTTGAGCATGAAACTTGGAATTTTAAGCCAGATACTTCCTAAAATTATTCAGGTTTGGGAGTGATTTTAGGTCTGTGTTAACATCGCCTCAACTGAGACTTTTGGGTTTGGTTTTTTTCTTTTAAAATGGACCTACACTAAAACAGCGGGGAGCTGAACTCAAAGACATTCATAATGAGGCACACAGAGAACTCTTGCCATGTTGTCTTGCTACAGGAAAGCCGCTTGTATCGTGATTTATGGTTGCTCTCTGCGTTTCATGGGAAGACTGCGAAAAAAATTGGGAAGCCGGTGTTTCTTTCAAATAAACAGCACCATTATGGATTAAACCTGGCTTTTTATTGATGACTTGTTAAATGAATTTGTCACTGTGAACTGCTGAGCACATGGTCCAAATCCATGGTAGGTAGTAGCACTGCTCAGTAAAATCATTAGGTCACAGCAGAAAATCAACATATTAATCACCGTTTTCAAATATGCATGTAGAGTAGCCTAGAACACAATCTGATCCTGAAAGTAGAGGGGAAATACTGTATCTATCAAAGAAAAAATATAATAGAAATCTGCAAACTGTAATAGAAATACTGTTCTAATGGCCATACTTTTTTACACCACATGGTGCACATGGATGGCATGACAAATATGAATATCTGAGTTGTATGTGTTTAGTCCTGTTCTTCTAGCAGACTTTAGACCTACCCTGGGAATATACAACAAAGCGAACAAAAACCAAGCAAAGAAATAATAATAATAACAACAATAATAATAATAAACCCAAACAACCAAAACCCAAAACAACCATAAAACCCCAGAAGAGAGAAACTCTTTTCTTACAAACAGGATTAGCACAAGATTCAACCAATTTACTAAACTGAAGAGTATTATTTAATGCTCATTTTACACAAGCACTTACTGGCTTCGGTAACAATTACACTGCCATGAGCTGGACAGCCTGTATACCTCCAAAGAAGAAGGGGCCTGTACCCCTAGACTTTGTGGTAAGTTCAGAGGAAGTTACTACCCAGCAAAAGGCAGAGTGCCCAAGTCTGGATTTAAGATAGCATCCTCGTACATTTTGACAGTGCAGTAAAATATCTCTTATCAAGTCATAAGCAAAATGAACATTATATACTCACGTGGAACTGTGATCCACACTGCTATATGGAGTGCTGAACATAAAGCTTGGTTTAGAGATTTTTTTTCTTAGGGAACTTTCTGAGTAAATTATTCAGCTCCAAGATAATTAGTGAGTGCTTACACCATATAAATATCAAAATTCCCTCTTGATGATACATGATAATTTTATCACGGTGATAACTTAACAGGATCTAACAGATTTCTCCCTGATTCTGGAAGAACCAACAATGTATCACTGTACTTACAGGAGGTCCTGTGGGGCAGGGGAGAGGGAAAGAGAGGGGGAACAGAAAAAGAGAAAAAAAAAAAAAGTATGTAAGCTTATGAAATGGTTCAAGACAGACACATATGTACAAAGCCAAGCACAAGGCCTCGGGATTGTAAGTGAGCAGCACTGCTCACACACTGTACACACTTTCCCATTCAAGTACTTTTTAGCTTTGGTCGTGCTTTGCAACATGTAGTACAACTAACACCCATGCGCATGCTCTTACCTTACCCATTCTTCAGTTACAACCATGCAAACTTATGCAAGTTGCTTCTCCATCCATTTCCACGCAATTTCATGCAGGTCCAATAATACCAACCATGAACTACAATTAATTTTGTCAGACCCACATAAAGCCACACCACCAGTTTCGGTTACCCACACAGTTGGCATTTGATCACAATGTGGCCGCAAAATTGCACAAAGAACCCTTGGCATTTAACCTTGGCATCTTCTCAAGACGTACGTGTACCAGCATCCTCCAGCCTTCTAACTTTGCCTATGAGGGGAGGTTTCAGTGGCCACCTGACAGTGCTGAACTTTCTTTTCATCACCTTCCTTTCTCAAGGCACACATATAAAATGCTCCCCATTAAAATGTCACACTTGGTGAAGTGATACTTGCACATTTTTTCAATTATTTAGACTCAAAGACTTTTGTATAGCAGTTCTTGGAAATATTATCAAAGGACCACAAATCAAATCTACTATTTCAGTCTTATTAAGTTGAGCAGCTGCAGCTCCCAAATCAATGGCATTTCATTAAGCTTTTATGCCTCTCTCTAATTTCTGAATAAAGTGAAGTGCAAAAGGAGTATAAAACAGCAGCAGCTGTACACAGAGATTGCTTTTAATATGGACAGCCTTTTGGTTTTAACAATGCTATTTTATTGTCCCGTAACTAAGGTAATTTCTTTATCCTGGTAAACATTCTTAAACAGCACTTTAAGGTGCAGGTCTGTTTTTAAATGAGAGATTGAGTTTCTTTATTAATAGTTTAAAATGTGTTTATTTGAGATGTAAAATGAATCGTCAAGCATCCTGCAAAGTAATTGCCAGAATCATTTGGAAGAAAATCTCCAACCGTAGAATTTCCTTCTGTACGACAGCATTTTTCTCTGAAGTAAGTACTAAGCCAACGCTGAACAGAAACACCAAGGTGATTTGTATTAACTTTTGGCAGAGCTTGGCTTCAGTTTTGTGATGCAGGAAAATACGGAAATAATTTTGTAGAGCCAGATAAATTACCATTTAGAGAGATAAGAAAAGCTACAGAAGATTTACAGAGATCAAGTTGATTGGAAGATTTTCCTAACTGGTAGATTAGATGAGACAGCCAAAGGGAATAGAAATGCTCATTTTCTCCTGCAGCGCCTCCAGAAAGTTCACCTTTATGAAAAACTCAATCCTGCAAAGTAATCAACAGTTCCAATTCCTGTGAATGTCAGCAGGAAGACGTGCTCTGCATCTCACAACACTGTCTCACAAGAAATTTCAAGCTCCACGCTAACAGTGGGATTCTCTCAACAACCACCTCCCTGGTACACGGTAACAAACCAACAAAGGTTCTTCATATTTCCTAAGTACTTAATTGCTACTCATTTCTAGTAAATAACAATCTTATACAGAGTGGTCTACTTATCACATTATTTCCCCGAGTACTGACATTCTTAAAATAAGGAACGTTATTTCCTTCTTCATTTCCTTATAAAATTGTTCTTTCTCCTCAAAGCAAGGGAGCCTGATGCAACACTGACAGAGTACTCCAGCTACTGACTTACATGGAGTTATTCTAACTTTGCACGAGTATGAGAAGACACCAAAACAGTTTGACAATTATTGATGTGTGACCAATGGTGCCATGTCGAGCATTTTAAAGCGTGCCTACAAATTAATGATGCTCAAGACTAGAAAACTATCTGGAAGGCCACCAGGTATATGCCAAGGGTCCAAACTTTTTAACATAGAGTTTTCAGACTGTTTTTCAGATCACACAAGCAATAGAATGAAAAAGGAAGGCATGCTGGGTATGCATCCTCACAAAACCACAGACATCAAATAACACAGGATCTTAAGAAACTGAAAACTTACCAGTCTCTCCTCTTCTGCCCCGCTTACCTCTTTTCCCTGGAGGACCTAAAAAGAAGATGGTGGGTTGTAACTTTCTTTCTTGAATTTATAAGTGGAATATAATTTGTGTTTGGATGTAAGGGCGTTAAAAAGATGCATTGCATGAAATCCAGAGACTTTGGCTGAGCAGGGATAAAAGATAACCAGAATAAGATTTAAGAAGTTGAAGATAACATTGACAGCTACGTTACCTACTATAGGCTCTCTGAAAAAAGGCAGGGAGACACTTTAGAGGTCATTCACTTCATCCCTTTTTCTCAAGGAAAAAGTTAACCACATCTCAATTATTACTGGAACATCCACAACCATTTTTTTCCCAGTATTTCCCTGCTCTGACATTTTTCTTTATGTCCAGCTTTCTGCACTGCAGCCCATCAATTCCACCATGAACCCCAGAGATGAATTTGTTCCTTTGCTTCTCTCAAAGTTTTTGTATTCCTCAAAATTGCCGCACCATTTTTTTCAATCTTCCTAAACCAAACTTATCACAGGACATTAGATTTCATTCAGTTATTCCTGTATAAGTCAAAAGAGTAGTATCTATTTATAAGAGCAAATCCTCTGGAAAATGCATCCAGCCTCTATCTGAAAGCATCCAAAAATGAAGAAACCATCAGCTGGCTCCCCATTCCCCAAACACTAACAGCAGTCTGTGTGGTGTTAGACACTAAGGTGCTTTGCTTCCAGTACGTATCCGTTAGCCACATCACAACAGCCTAGTGTCCGTATGCTTTTTGCTAAGGAATCCTTTGCTACTCACTGTCCTATCTCCACAAATATTTACATACTATAATCAGCGTCTGCTGCCACCTCTAAAGAAAAAAATAAAATATTTTTTTGTCCCTCATTTCTGAACTCCAACCTTTAACTTCCTTCCTAAACTGTAGACATCAGCACAACATCCTTCCCCTCCTGTTGCTGATCTTAACGTATGGCTCCTGAAAATGCAAGGAGAGTACACTTGTGCTTCTCCTTGCGCAGCTTAGGAGGGGAGGCAGCAGCTGTGGGGGTGATACAGAGCACTGAGGAGCTGGTGCTCTGAAGAGAGACCCACAGGTGGGACTCTCAAAGCTGCTGAGGAGAGGCAAGTGCAGGGGTGGAATCTCCAAAGGCAGAGACGCGCGCAGCAGCACGAGTACCTCTGCCGTGGCCCTGCTGCGCCGCTGGTAACGGATATCAGGTGCACAGGTGGTTTTGGGCAACTGTCTGCTACTTTAAACAGCTACAAGATTTTACACATCGTAACCATCATCCTTAAATAGCTTTTAAATAGATACGAATGCCAAATCTTACTTTGCACTAGACGTTTGCAGCCATCGATTAAAAGATTAAGATGCTGGAAAGCTGCATTAGTGATACAATTTCAATATAGAGAGAATCGTAGAATGTTAGGGGTTGGAAGGGATGTCCGGAGATCATCGAGTCCAACCCCTCTGCCAGAGCAGGGTCACCCAGGGCAGGCCACACAGGAACAGATTCAGGGTGGGTTGGAAAGTCTCTAGAGAAGGAGACTCCACCACCTCTTTGGGCAGCATTAGTTTGCCAGAGAAACGAAAGAATATTGGTTAAAAAAAATATATATATATATATAGGACAGAGAGAGAGAAAAAAGCGAGAGAGAGAAAAAAGAGAAAAGGTGAGGAAAAAAAGATAAAAAAGAAGAAGAACAACTCGTTCCTTGAGGGTAGAGAGGTTTATTCCTATCAGAGTATTATAAATTTCACTAAAATCCCTCTTTCTTTTTCCGGTCATTACCTTAGGGGCATAATGTAACACAAGTTCAAGACAACAATATTATACAAAGCGAGAATGGCATAGGATATTCATGACCAACATACTTAACAAGATAAGAATATCTGGACTTGATGATCTTGGAGGTCTGTTCCAGCCTCAGAAGTTCTGTGATTTTATCACTATATGCCAAAAAATAGCAAAAGTGTCAGTTCATGTGAAGAACCTTGCAACTTCCTCCTGAAACACTCCAGCCTCTGCAAAGAGCTATCTGTGGAAACTTCTTACTGAGGTAACAGAATGTTACAACAGGTAATAAGTTTCTATACAAAGACACTTGGTTTTTGTTCGTTCGGTGTTTTCCAACTAACACTGGAACTGATGTTATTAGAGTCCCTGTGCACACACCTACACCTGCAGGAGCCCTCGGTGTGAAACTAAAAGAAAAACTTTGAAACTAAAAGAACTTCAGCTACAGATCAGCAAAGGGCATTAAAGCCACTCTGGAAAAAAATCAAACCAAAACTCTGATGGTAACTTCCAGCTATGAATTTTAAGAAGGAATTAAATCTGTCCAGTGAACTCTATTTCCATAAAGAATCAAATTCCCAGTTTAATAGCTGTGTACCGTGATAGCAAAGAAGCAGCTCCAGTTCAGTTCTTTCCACTTACATCAAGCCCTGATCCCTTCTAAGCTTTTACTCTGACGTTACTAGATTTAGATGCAAGTGTCAATCACCAGAAGAATGCTTATTATTATATTTCTGAAGTAACCACACCACAGAGTTATGAAAATTTCTCAGGACTTACTCCAGTAATAAAGAAATCGTAGCACCACCCCTGACCTCTGGGTCATCAGGCCAGTGATATCTAAGGACCACCGAGAGATGTGAATCCCTTCTCCCTCTCATTACAAGCTCTTTGATTTCTGCACTACTCGGGTCACTGTCAAGGGTGGTGGCATTTGCAAACCTCTTAGAAATTGTGAGATGAAAAGTGAATCTTGCAATCTACTACTGGATTTTGGGGACAATCTGAGGAAATAATTTATCTCCGTTTATCTATTTATTTATTTTTTTACCAGTACAAACCAATTCATTTTAAACAGTTAATCCCAGATGGTTCCAGCTCACAGAAACGCTACTGCTGACATTTAAGGTCATCACTAGATGACCTAGTACTTCAGCAAGTACACAAGCTTTCATGTTTTCCTGAACAGGCTGCTTTCTCTTGATCTCAACAGCTAACATCATCTGTTGCTCCAAGAACTTTCAGTTATCAAAACCCTGGGCATTTTGCTATAAATATTAATTTTCCATCTGTCTATAGTTTTAGAACTCCACACTAATTGGAGGATTTGGTGGAGACTCATTGCAGCAGAAGGAGCGGTGAATGAAGTTATACTACACACATTGTCAGCTTACAGCAAGTCCACAGATTTTTACAGCTTGCACAAGAAACACAACATGTGACACAGCTATTCTGAACGCTCTCGTTCAAGGTAAAAACCTCTCTAGAATAGTCTCAGAAACATCCCTGTTGAATTCAATTTAATCCCATCTTTTTATATTAAAAAAATATAAAACTTAGAAATAAAAGTTTGATTCTCAGAGGAGTGAGCTGGGTTAATAAAGATTAATGACGCTGAGCAGTAAGATAAAGCTAGTTTACAGTAGCCAATTTTGCCAATACATGATTTTTCCTAAGCTTACTACATTTACCTGGAGGTAGGGAGTAAGAGTAAAATGTCAGATCATCAGCTGGTTTTCACTTTTAACTTTGTTTAGCTTCAAAATATGTGAAATAATTGTATTCCCCAAAAGCATTTATGAATCTCATTATTATCTGCAGAATGTTTAGATTTTTTTTTTTTTTTCATTCAAATGTCAAAATAGTCAAAGCCACTGCTATTCCATGTCTAAAAGGGAGGCTGGAAAATTAAATAAATTGAGGGAGTTATATTTCTGAAAACTAAGTCAATTATTTCTTTGAATTTACCTTCCCAAGCACTAAATGTCAGCTGCTCAAAAAGTTGTGCTTTTCTTACCCACTATAAGAAACTGGCAAACAAACAAACAAAACACAAAGAGAAAAAAAATCCTCACCCCCCCCCCCCAACTTCAGCCACGTAGCAGTTTTAGACTTTGACACTTGATATTTTAACTGAAATCTAAGCAATAAAAAGTAACAAGTCAATTATAAGGCCGTAACAAACAATTCCTTCCCCCTCCCTCAAAGTCCTCTAATTAACCTCCCCAAATTCTTCCTAATCTTCAGTAGAAGTAGCTGTTGAAAAGCTATCACTGCAGTACCAGTGTAGAACGACAATGTAACTATTAACAGCTTCTCCAAGACATCTCCAGAAATATTCAGCCCACCTTTGACGACAAAAGAAGAAATACTTTACATTGTAATAATGCACATTTATCAAGCACCAGAAAAACTGGGCTCAGGTTTTTGATTGGTAGGAAACAGTTACATTGCTTCACACCAGCTAAGAACCTTGAAAACAGAGGGGTAGGCAATGTGCAGCTCGCCTACATCAAGCTTTGGCTCCATAACTTAATCTTCTACAGACAAATCGTGTTCTATTAAGGAGATAGATTTAATAATTAAGTGGTCTAATTAGGTCTCAACAGTCAGATCTTTCAAAAAAATCCATATACTCATCTTTGGAACAAGCTGGTACAAGCACTGTTGCCTTGGCACCACCACCTGTATTCTTTCATTTACTGGTATATTTACAGCAAACCAATTCTAGTGTTCAAAGCAGTAGGCTGGAAAAACAAAAGGAAACAAAACCAAATAAAACCAACCACACCGTATTTGGTGGATAAGACCCAGAGTCACTCTACCACCACGTGCCAGGCATATCCAAATGCTTTCACCATTTGGTCATACCAGCTGATCTAGGAAGTTAGGTTTGTCCTAAGTTTGGAAAGAAGCACAGTGACATTATTGAGTCAAAGGAAAAGGATTTACCCATCTTGGGTGATACCAACGTCCAACAGGTACTAACTATCCCTGCAAGAGCTCCCACACGGATGAACCAACCTAAGAATAACAGAAGAGTTCAGAATCCTCTTCTGTGTTCCAAGACCTTGCTCACATGTTGTTTGACACACACGTGCAGTTACTGTTAAAGGTAAGGAGTATTCCATGTGCATGTGGAAAGAGTAATATTGTCCTGGCCATTTTGAAGGGCATCCATTTCACAGGTAGTTTACAACAACGTAAGATTATGCCTGTCAAGTCAGAAAAAAAATGAACTGGTCGAATTACATTCTCAAGAGTAAATCCTGAGCAACTTTGCTGATAGTAGAATTATATCAGTATCCTCAAGGATAAAACTGCCAACCTTGCTGTAACCATGGGATTACAGTATCTAGAAGTCAGCTGAACCAAACCAACCAAACCACCCAAAGTATCCTTTCTGATCTGGCGGTAACGCTGGCAAAAACACTGCTCTAGGTTGCATTTCAAGCTCCATCATCCCAATTTATCAATGGATTCAACTCTCTCCATTTCCAGAGAGTAACCCAGCTGCCATCATTTAATCCCAATCCACATTTCTCCCTGTCAAACAAACTCAGTATGGACTTGCAGTACCACACTGAAGAAAGCCAGCTCCTCACTGCTCACAGGGAGATGATTGCTTCCCCAGCAAACTGCCACCTTGGTGGTTTACAGCTGTAGGAGCACCAAGTGAGGACACAGGCCAGCGATGAAGGTAGGCAGCAGAGCAGAGCAGCAGATGCTGAACCTAACACCTGCTGAACCTGTGAAATCTGCGTGCCATGAGCAGCATGGTGACTCCAGCTAATGCTGCATGATTAACTGTCCCGTCCTGCTAGCCTCCTCCTGCTGGAATGGTCACCAACTCCAGCAACAGCCAACTGAAACATCCCAATGGGCTGAGCTCTGAAGGATGTAAGCATGTGAGATTCAACAGACACATCCATGGTCCTTTCCCATAGCATGGCCATCAATTCCATCCCGAGTAGGGAAGAATAGGAAGATTTCTATCTCTCAAGCTGAGCACGTTCTTACAAACATTGCCTGGATCAATTCCAGCCTACTTCATCAGCCTTTTCGCTCTTCCCTCTTTTCTCAGCTTCTTTAGCTCATGTAACACTTGGATTCTTCTTTCCTCCTACTCTGTATAATCAACCTGCCTGCTGTGTCAGTCTTCTGCGTTGTACCTCGGTCTGTCTGGGACAGCCTGCCTGAATTTCCTACCTCGTAAAATGATCTACCTCATTTCAAGCCTCAGCTGGATAAATAACATTCATTGTTTCGCACACAGTACATCATCTCTCTGGCTCACCATGAAACATCGTTGTGTTGCGGGGCTTGGATACATGTCAGAGGCTATTATGCAACTTGGCTGAGGAAATGCCAAAATCAGTCTCTCTGATCTACAGCAAGGAAATCTGACCTCCCTAAATCAGATTATTTGTACCACTTCTGTGCATGCTACATGCCATCTGATCAGAGGCACGGAGCCTAGCATCATTTCACTAGCACCAGACACTACTGAGGGACCTCAAAGAATCCCATGATCACCACTTGTGAGATAGCCAGAACTGCACGTGTACATACGCACATTTTCTCTCCTTTTTCTTCTCTGGTAGTTAAACATGCTTGAAGCATGAAAAGTAACATCCCTTCCAAAAATTCTAACATCATTCAGTATTACCATTCTGAATTACTTCTATAGCCACATCAATGTCTACTCCTTTTTTCCCTTACCCTTGTAAAATTTTTGGCATAAGAAACCATGTGTGACAATAACCCTCACCCTGTAAAACATACTTCAAGAAGCATTTGTTTCTTTTTGTCAATGGTAAGTTTACCATCTTGTAAAATCACAGATGTTTCCTTCTGCATTGTTCCATACCCTGCTTCTTTGGGCTCAACAGCACCTGCATTTTTAAGATGTTCTCATTTGCCTCTCTGCATTTTCTCTGTATCATAAATCATAATTATTATGACATTTCCCTAAGCTTTCTCTGATTCTGCAGTGAGTCTTTTAGCATAAGGCTGAAACATCTCATGTTTTGACCACAGTCCTGAGCTCTGACTCCAGCATGAGTCCCGCAGGAGGAGCACTAATGCATGTCCAGCCCAACTGCTCCATACCACGAGTCAGAAGCTGACGAAGCTGACGAGCAGCCTGACACAGCCTTTCCTGCAGATCCTGGCAAGAAGCATCTCTCCATCCCTAGGTTCTCAAGCATTTTCCCAAAAGCAGGTCTCCCTTCCAAACACTGTCTGTACTCAAACCTTATTTTCATAATTTCTCTAGTGGCTTTAAATCTGCCAATTTCACTCTGCTTCATCTTTCCTTCTAACAATACACTGGCTCAAAATTAAATCCAAGGCAAAATACTTTAAGCAAGACTTAACGTCTTGAACTATAAAGTAGAAGAAAGTCTCGACAAGAAAAACGTACATAAAATTCAATTCTTGGCTAGGGGTAACCACCGGACACCCTTTGTTATGCTTCTGTGCTTAAGGGATATTCCCCCCTTTTTTAGCTGTCCTGTGGGCTACCAGCTCCCAGCCCAATCAGAAGACTGGGCTCATTAAAGACTACACAAAACATCAGGCACACATCTTCTCTCAGTGCCACAATATAAGGTGGGTTATCTACTTCCACATGTAACACGGGCAATAAGTGTGCAAGCAAGTTGCTCTGCCTGGAAATCCACCTCCCACCACACGGCATCTTTTGAGTTGATTTCATTATTGTTTATTCCACATTCTATACAAGTGACCAGTGTTCCAGCAGCAATGGCACCCCTCGCTTACCTAGCACACCTACAGCAATATTCTCCATCCTTCTGCATGCTAACACCTTGGCTACAGCTGTTCTTTGGCACAGCTGTCGTTTTAGGAGTGTCTTCACTGACCTGGTCATGCATATATCACAAACCTTTCCCGAATCACAGGAGTCTTGCGATGCATTACACTTCCAAATATCATACTGACATCTTCTCTTTCTTTTCTGTTCAGGAGGAGGAGGACGGGGATAGCAAACACTGCTGCTGCTGTGGCTTCACTTTACATGACTTAACGCAGAACAAATAGGTTTGTGAACTTTGCCTTCTTCGCAGGTTGCTGCATCACCAAGGGGCTGTGGCAGAATTTGTGTAACTTATGATATTTAAAATACTGTCACAGGTGAGGATTCACATTTGTAAGGCAACCAGTGAAATGATTCACCTCATATCACAGCTTTTGTGTCCAGCTAGAATTATGATCTATCTTGTTAAAGCAGTCTGAAATAGATCCCAGTGGCCTGGGCTGGAAACGTTTGCTGGTTTTAACTGAATAAATTTTAGTGGTGAGGCTGCTAAACTATTTTAAAGAGCATGTAACACTCCAAGCACACATGGTCATCTTTGCAAACACAGAAATAGCTGCTATCACCTGGCTTGCAAATATTGCTGAGGGACAGCTGAAGTAAGTAGGGATAGCCATTCTATACTAGCAAGGCATGAAAGCCTTCTCATCATTTCAGCTTGCCATTCCATTGTATTATTATCATGCCATATCAATAGTTGGTCCTATGATGCAAAAAGCACATGTCATATTGAGGAAAAGCTATTTAAGCTTCATTTAACTTTCGCAGATACTAACATAGATGAAGTAAGAAATAAGGTATCAGAATTATATTATGCTTCAGCCTCAAAAGAATTTAAATTACCTTTAGGAACAGATTTAGACACATTTTGAGTACGTGCAGCCATACTGGATGGTTAAGTAACTACACACCACTATAGTTGTATAAAACCAAAAAATTTCAGAATTGAAAGTCCTTTAAAACTCATCCTGCATCCAATTTTAAGAAGTCACATTATATCTCAGTGCCAAAGTTCTGCCATCAGGAAAATGACAAAGACAACATAACAACAGTGGAAAGCACAACATCATTGTTCTCCAATGCAGTGCCTTGGACATACCAACTCTCAAGTAGAGAGTCTGTCACGATTCCTGAGAACAAGCCAAACTGTCTCTAGTGTCTACACAGTAACATAGGCTCAAGGGCAGGACAGAGCAGGACTGCAGCATTTCAAGCAGTGCTGGTCCGAAACAGGGACTTTTCCAGGTCAGGCAACACGCTGCCCCAGGTCAGTAAATGGCAGGTACCCTTCCATGCAGTAAGCACTACGCAGACACCCATCCTGGCTACAGCTTTCACGTTACATGAGCAGAGTTACACTCTCCATGATTCTTCACTTAAGGACAAGGTCTCACATGGGCATGGGAAACTTTGGGCATTATTTCTCTGAGGGTTGGCTATGACTTGAGGAAACCCATGACCTGAAAGTTTCCTCAGGCAACCAAAGCTGGTCAACTCTTCTCCCCTGAGGAACAGAGGACATCTCTCCCATGTCACAGTGGCTTAGATATATGGGCCACACCAGGGCTGAAACCTTAAACATGTTAGAATCAAAATGGTCTTTTCTGTTTCCTCCCGAGCCGTACATCAATTTATTCCTTCTGTTATAACTTCCCACCAAGTTCCTCATGCTCTTTTCCCTTTCATCGATCTGATTTTTTTTTTTTCCCATTTTTCTTTTTAAAATGCATCCTTTCTCCTTGCTGGCCATATGACTTTCAGCTGCCAGGCCCAGTACAACAGCAACTAGGTGCAACGGCTGGAGAAAAGCCCTGTTCGAGCACCCAAGTGCCGATCAGACACAAGCCTGGAGCTCCCGAGAGATGTAACGCAGGCAGCCGGTTTTGCTTCGGAGGGCTGGGACAGCTCACCTCAGTACAAACATGGGCTGTGTTAAGCATATGAAAATGATGATTTATTTTCCAAGGTTAAGAACTTTGTGAAATAAGAATGTCATCTTTTCCCTCCATGTGACAATAGCCGAGGGTCACAGCAACCTAATGAAAATACCAGCCAAGTTTACATCTCAATCTTTCACTCCAAGTTAACGGCTACGTGGAATTTTATTAAGAAAGAACAGGTAAAGCCAAACTATATTTCCTTTAACTTTCATTCTTAAACATCTGGCCCTGTTTAAAAAGTAACACCGACAGACTGAGGTTAATTTTTGGCAAAAACACAAGCCACTGAAAACTGAGTCTCACGATGGCAAGGGAGGAGCAAAGCTGATAACAACGTCAGCTACTCACGACCCTTATCGCAAGTTGGTCACGTTAATTCACTGGCAGCAGTGAAACTAAAACTACCTAAGGGTCAACAATTCAGATTACTGTGAGTGCTCATCACAGGTTGAGAGTTTTTCTACAATTTTCAAGAGTATTTATTTAGATAAATCCAAGTGGTTTTGAAAATCTCCAAGTGCTTTCAAATAGATTTTTGACTTTAAACACCACAAAACACTCTGAAGATAAAGGAAGAGAAATTTCAAGTTTTCCACTGTTCTGTTACAGCAGCTACAGAACCAGTCATTTGTTGAAGAATTTACTACTTTTTAAAATAGGTTTAATCCCAACTTTTGACAACTGGCAATCCTAGCAATATTGCCTTAGATTTTATTGAGAAGGTGTAAAATTTGTCTCTGGCTGTACTACGGGTGTGATTACCGAGATAGCTGCTGTATGACCAAAGAGCAAGACATTTTTTAATCTACATTTGAAATGAACCTCTGTAAGCAAATGGCTTACCAAATGTATCTGTTTACAAGCTGTAGCTGAACCAAATACACTTTTAAGTGCCTACAGTCTCAGTTTTAACGCCCTTTGTAAACCTTAACCTAGTTATAAGCTAACTCAACTCTTCCGCACTTTTTGGTTTTTCTTCTCAGCTCAAGAGCAAGCCTAAAATTGATAAAAACAAGTCAAATTGATAAAAACAAGTCAAATTTCCATCATGCAATTTGTCGTATCACTTTCATTTTTATTCTAACAATTTTCTCCTGCCAAGTCTCTGAATAGCCCTTCTAGATTTTTAAAGATGTGGAACAATAGCAACATCATATTCAGCTAAAACTGTACAACACAAATGAAATAACTACTTAATATCCTAGACTATCTCCACTTACACTCTGGAGTCCAGGTGTCTCCTCTTACTACAGATTTGATCCGCATGCTTAACTTTTAAGCCATGATTGACAAGACTTTCGTGATTATGATGACAGATTAAAGTGTTCATTGAATTTAGAGGGTTTTTATTTCAGTTGTGACAGTAGTGTACCGGGAGACAATGAAATACAATACCACAGGATTAAAGGCAGCACATAACTAGTCAGGCACTGGTGCTGCAATCATCTTGGTTCTAACTCACACATGCTGATCACCTATTTAAACATAAAACCCTACCCTGAGCAGAGCATATTCCTTTCAAAGTCTTCCTCACGTGCCTCCTCTCATTTCTACCATAATAAATATATCATTTGACGAGGAGCTTAGTGACAGCTGCACAAGTTAGTTCTAATTACAAAAAATAGTAAGTGGCTTTAAAAGGTTCAATAAGTCTCTATTGCATAACAGCACCAAAGCAGCACAAGTATTTCTTACAAGCAAAAGTAAATAAATAAAAAGAGTGCTAAGGCTGCTCTACTCCCAACCTGAAAAATGTCAAGTTTCTTCTGGATAATCCCTAAGAACATCCCCACTACCGATGAATTATTCACCTAAAGAAAGGGAAAACAATAAACTGAACACGAATGCTTCAAAATTATTTTGTCTGAATTAATACAGCAGATACACAACTGCAAAAGAGCAAAAATAATTAAAAAGGACGTAACTCGTTCACTGTGGTTTACATCTTACAGCTGCCTATAAACTTTTGCAGCGATACTGGTTCTGGTTCCCAAGGAGACATATACTCAACCTGACAGACACCAGTAAAATATTTTTATTATCCTGGGCTACATCTTGCTCCTTAGTCTTGATTATTTCAAACAGCATACTTGGCTGAAAAAAGGTCTTCAAAGAAAGTACAATCTCCCATACTTCAAACACTCTTGTGAGACTACGCTCATGAAATATAGCGGTGTGTCTTTGATCCACTGGACGTTACTTCAGGTTAAGATATGAGTGCACTGGATAGTGACAGCAATAAAAACAGATGCCAAAACAACCAGGACTTGGCTTGTTCTTGCTATACAAGTCTCTTTCATCATTTAATAGGACAACCAAGGAAAGCTGTATCAGGCCAGGTTCAGAGTAAGATTAAAGTTCATTATACCACTATAGTGACTTATTTCACTGGATGTTTCCAGTTATTTTTGAAGTGTCAAAATTGTCTAATATAAATATAAAGCTTAAATACATATCCCACATATAGAGAGCTTGCAGAGAGCAGCACAAGAGAATGGATGCTCTCAGCTGCTTCTCTGTGACCAGCTGTATCTTCAGTAGCTTGGACACCATCCAACGCTGTAACTTTGTCAGCCAACTGTAACCCCATGTTGAACTTAAAGAACTTAATCCACTCTATTATTGCCTTTTCACAGGTGGAACCTGTGCCCTTTTCTTTTATCACGGTCTTTCTCGTGACATAATAGAGGCTCCAAAAACCTAATGACTGTTCATATTAATTTATAAAGCTCATCCTTTGCCCATACAAAGACAATGGTTTAGTAGTACAAATAAGTAAAAAAATTCTATCTCGAGCAAAGCACATGGAGTTGATTTATCATTTTAGACTGCCAGACACACAAATATACACCGACAGTCAAGTACACACACAAAAGAGCTTTCTACTTTTAAGGTAGCTCCACAGGGCCTTATGGACTTTGAGGCAAATCTTCCCCTGAAGCTATGGGGCTTTCACCTGGGCAAGTGCTGAATTTAACAAAATAAAGCATCTTGAGATTTGGATCAGTCTCAAATAGAAAACTAAGTAATGGATAATCTTCATAATAGACTACAAAGCTATCTGTCCTCTAACCTAAAATAGTTTACACATGGTACTATATAAATAAGAGCTAAAAATCCTTCGTCACCAAAATTACACATCAGTTACTGATAATCTGTTATTGTTTATAACAAATAACAGAGGGTAAAATAAGAGACATTAACAATGGGGGTTTTTTACAAGCACAGTGTCAAAACTAATTAGACTGGAACTTAATTCAATCAAATTACTCAAAGTCAGAGAGAGCAGCACATTTTTCTAGTTGTGTCCATGCACGAGCAGAGAGGTGGGTATGTTACAAAAGACTCAGCTCTCTCAATGGGGAAACTTGCTTTGTCCTTCCATCTGCAAAACACAACTGCAGCTTTCCACAAACAGTAAGTAGCAAAAATATTTGGGGTGAAATTGTAATGATAGAGAACAAGCTTGGAAACAGCAAGCTCTTGTTTTTTTACCCTGCAAATCAAGCTGCAAGGAGCCTGGGATGCTCTGTGTGAAGAGCCATTGAAAATCTGCCTCTGAGCACCACAATATACCCTTCAGTGAGCTGAACCATAACGGAAGTCTACTCCTTGTACAGATGTTTGAGCGAGAGTTACATTCTTAACCTGCCCAGATGTGAAATAGTCGAGGTGTCACAAATGGAATAAACCACTTTTAACAAACATCTTTCTTAGTGAGACTGGACAGTATGACTTAACACTGCCTCAGAAGAATGGGATGTTGAAAAGCACTAGGCTCTGTATTATACCTAAACTGCTGCCCAGAGTTAATAAATTTATATGGTGCTGTACTTAAATATCCTGAAAGGAGAATTTACAGAAGTTAAACATTAGCACTTTGCTATGACTAAGTGTTGCATTTTACTAGAGGCTTACACCCTCCTCCCCCTTACAGTTACAACACTGTCCTAGCAAGGGCCACAGACCTGCTGAAAAGCATCCAGCGTTCTTCTTGTGAAAACAACACGTGTGCAGAGCTCTTAGGCAACAAAAGAAGAGGTCTACAGCTTTACTGAGATCCCAGAATCGGCGCTATGAACTCATATGTTCCTGAACAAAATACTGACTTGGCAACAACATTTGGAAAGAGTTATAGTTTGCATATAAACCTACTTGGCAAGCCAGAGAGCAGGGTATTGGAATAATCTCTCTTGGACAAAGGCTTAGACTGACTCCTCAATGTCAGTCATGAACAAGCATGCTAGGACCTGGCAATATTCCTCAGATGTTAATACAGGGTCATGATCATCTGCTGAACATCAAAGCCCAAACATCACTTCTGAATCAAGACTACAATATCAACTCTAATTAAAGGGATAGTGAATGTAATCAGCAAAAGCCTATCCAAACTGCAAAGACGTTGCAAACCCACCTCTCCACTGTGGCATTTGAAATACAGCTGTAAACCAAGAGTGGTAGAGTGCACACACACGCGTACATACCAACACGGGCAGAGAAGGAAGCAAGCTTTGGCAGACCGAGGAGAGGCAGCCCCTTTCTAAGGGCCACACGATACCAAATCTCAGTCTGACTACGTCTTCAGACAAGTCGCACACAAATAACAAAGCACAGAGCAAATGTTAACCATCCTATTACAAAGTTCAGTGACTTCACTATAAAACAGTAAGAATTTCAGAGAAGAAAAGGATTTTTATTGGCTTTTGTTACTCTTCACATATGTACTTACACTACCTGTTGGTGAGAGCAAACAATCCATGTTGCGCAAGTTCGCACAAGTGATGGGGGAAAAAGCTCCCTAATTTCATTATTAGTGGATACAAGTTTCTAGGCTCTGCCAGAGACAAACGGCCCAGACAAGTTTAAATGAATTACAAGACAGATTCAGATCATGTCATGAGAAAACTGAAAGACAATGAATGCAGGAACAATTTAGAATTAGGGCAACATTCACATACTAAATACAGACAGACCTTTAACTATCAACCTCTCTTTTTGAAAGCCTGTACAGTTCTCGTGCAGAAGAACATCCGCTCAGATACTGCTGAAATGTCAAGACACACACAACTAAAACTGCTTTACGGTGGAAGTAGATGCATAAGAACACCTGAAGAATGTAAAGGTATGTCAAAATCAAGTGTTAAAAGCAGGACTAGGACCAAGCACTTCTGAATGAGGACAGATGGGAAGACAAAAATCTGCAACAGGGTTACTTAGAGGCTCAAGAGAAGTTCAAAAGGGGCAGCCCGTTCACTTTTATGCTCTTGAAACTCTTGCTCAATTCACCATGAAAAGAGTTCTTTAACAGCCAGATACTGACTAATGTAACTAGTACCTATTAAGAAAAGAAAAAACACATTTGATGGGGAGAGGGAGGAGGGAGAGAAGCTTTCTGCCGCTTGGTGTTGATTGCCTGCAGAGATGTCACGCCTGCCAGAAAATATCCATATTTCAGCTGCTTTTTCTTCATGGTCTTTAACATCATTACTGCTAATCCATTCAGCAGATTTCCCTCTTCTCATTATCGCAATAGTCAAAGAAGATTGTTCCTTCACTTAGGGAACAATCAGTGAATGCAGCTACCACCCTGTGATCACACTCTGATTTTGGTTATTCAAGCTTTCAGAAAGACACTTCTGTTTTCCCTCTTCTAAGGCGTAACAAGCTCTAAATAACCTTTCCTCTAAAACTAAAATCCAACAAAGACAAAAGCCAGAAACCAAAGGTGCTGCCGGTTGGTTCAGAGACTTTCTGATTCAGAGAATTCTTTTTTGATTCATAAACCTGATACTCTCCCTGGCCTTGCCTAAAGCCCGTCTAAAATAACCTTCAGACAAGATGTTCTCCGTTGAGCCACAGCTCCCTCAGTTTTGAAATACAGATAAGGTAATGAGTACGGGAGCTTTCAGGTAACATCTACGCCCTTCCACTCTACTGAAAAAAGGCTTTTTTCCAGTGGTAGTCACCAAGTGTAAGCACCTCCTCCCTCCTCCTCCCAAGCCACAAACTCTTGAGCACCGCATTACAAATATTGTACGTTCCGCACACCGGCTATTGCAATTTCCTCTGTAGAGCACTTGAGATCTATGGAAAAAAGTGCCTAAGTAAGAGTCGGTTGCTCTTTGTAGCACCATTGCTATCACTGGCACACCGTCCTAATAGTGACTTAATGTTCGAGGGTACAGTAAAGTAACTCTCACCATCCAACATACAAAAAAAGTAAGGTAAAAATATACACCTTGGATAAAAACAAGAAATACTGTCACAATAAATTCATAATAAGTAGCTGCCTCATTTGTCAGACTGTCAAGCATAGCAAAAACTTTTTAATTCTTCTGAAGGGTTTTGCTATAGATATTATGACTATTAAATCATTTATTTCTTCTTCATAAGCTTTATCGGGAAGTGTTCATCCCAAAGTTGTCATGTTAAAGTATGCAAGTGTATGCAATGTAGGTAAATGCTTGAGGAAGAGCAGCTTACAGTGGTGAAGCTATCTGAAATCAGGTTATTGCATCTGCTCGAAGAAGCAGATTGAATATGGAAACCAGTTTGCTAACACTAGTAAAATTGCAGGTGCTTGCTAGCATGGAGCTATTGGAAACCTTCATGTATTTAAAGTCTCTGGTTAATACAGATTTTTCACAGCAGGACCAGCAGGAGATCAATGAAATTACCTTGTGAAATCTTCTAAACTGCACAAACAATTCTAAGATTTTGTTCAATGCTGCCTTGCAGTTCTCCTAGACAGTGAATCTAGCATAAGGAAAATCGAGCTGTACCGAATTACCAGCGGTACCCAAGGCATTTGCCCAGCATGTTCTGTAGAATCTTGATCGCTGAGTTTTTCGCACGTCTTAAGAGAGATAAAAATTTCAGTTTTGACTATGAAAGCATCTTTGCCCCACTAGGAAGTTCTGTATCATATGGACAGAACAGGATAGAAAATCCTCGACTGCAATCATAGAACCATAGAATTGTCAGGGTTGGAAGGGACCTTAAAGATCATCCAGTTCCAACCCCCCTGCCAATGGCAGGGACACCTCC
>JAAGNO010020582.1:0-19081 GCA_033439905.1 Ceryle rudis | reverse complement strand
TGCCAATGGCAGGGACACCTCCCACTAGAGCAGGTTGCTCAGAGCCCCATCCAGCCTGGTCTTAAAAACCTCCAAGGTTGGGGCTTCCGCCACCTCTCCAGTGTCTCACCACCCTCATGGTGAAGAAATGCTTGTTCATTACAGTAAGGGTGGAAGTATTTTGCTGTTCCTCCCTCTTCCTGCAATCTAAACTATCCTCACAGCCTCCTGCATCCAGCCCCAACTCCTGATACTCAGGACCAGTCTCAGTTTTCTGAACTGCCTCATTCTTACTTGCTCCCCAGTACAGAAGCATTTTCCAGGGATTTCTTTGCTTTCCATGAGACCTACAGGTACTTGCACACATACAGACATACAATACTAGCAGCTTTCAGAGCGCACTTTCACAAAGGATAAAAATGTGAGCCATTCTTCCAAAGTATCTCAATACCTTTCTCCTTGTCATGAGATTCTCAACACCTTCCGTAGCAGTGAAGTGCACAGGCACCACTCCTTTGTTCATCATTACCCCTCCAAGCTCAGTGTGCTGGCACATATAAAAATTACCAAAAAAGGTAAAACAAAGAGTTGCAATCTTCTTAACCCACGTTCACATTACATCAAAAGTAACCATCAGTTTGCCTTCTTAATTGCCCTATCATAAACTTCCTTTGGTTAATAACTGCCTGAAGAATGGGAATTTCAAATGAAATAATGGGTGGTGTTGGGAATTAGTAGTTTATATTAGTTTTTTTAATAAAGTAATGAAAATCTGACAAATACACTATTATATTGTCATCTTTGCATCAACACAGAGAGAAACCGTTCTAAGGACTAAACAAAAACTCTTAAGGGAGTTTAAAGTGTTTTCTTAGACCACACACAAACTAAATTTCAAAGCATAAAGAGAACATGAATAAAAATGCTACTTAATTCAGAATCCTGCCGTAGGGGTGAATATTCTGAAACTTTTCAGTACCTCTAATACCTTTGCAGCAGTTCACTCTTTTCCTCCTAACAGGAGTCACTCATTTTGGTTTCTCTTGAGAGTTTTAAGTTCTCAGAATCACATCATCACTGTATGGACTATAAAAATACAGAAAGGAAAACTGAAACTTTATTCACTCAGTATTTAGAGTTATTATACTTGACACATGAAGAATGTTTATTATCAGTTCTTAAAGAAGCCATCTACTGTAAAATCTTGGCCAAGTAATATTAAAAGGATATAATCCACTTCCTATTTCACAATGTGGATTGATTCTACTTCCTCCAATACCTGAATTATTACATTAGGAAAGAGAAGAAATGTTCCCCATTCACAAATCATAATAAGCTGACTCTGAAACGTTTATTTAATAGGATTATGGTGTATGAGAGCAACGTTATATTACTGTATTTATTACTGTTTCTGGCAGTGCAAGGTCAACACGTATGCATCTGTAACGTTCATACTATTAATGTACTACCCCGTGTTTCCAACCTGTAAATACTTCTCTCCTCCTGGTATTGTACTTCTGCAAATTAATACATACAATTTCCCCTCTATCACTGCAGCCAATAGAGCAGCCTCTAGTAAGCCTTTTAAAATCAGTCTTGCAATGACAGGATTAAGAAATACACTCACATACTGGTATTTAATGGATCTAAACAGAAACCTCAAAGGTAGCAAATCAAAAATGCAGTCTGTGCAAGATGACAGATTTTCTTTTTTTCAACATGACAATCTCTTCAAAAGACATTTTTCAATTATTTCAAGGTCGAGACTTCTCAAAACTCACTGCTGCTAATAAGAGGAATCATTTACCAAGCACTGCAAGATCTTTAAAAGGCAACGTATAAACATCACGTACTCCGGAGCCGTAGTTTGTATCAGCTGATTTCACTACGACACGTTTTCACATCAGTGACTTAACAGTATCACTACAGGAGGCCCAAATGTTTTCCTAATAGTAAGCTATCTTCTTCGGGACTTCATGCCAGTTCTACAATAGCCACGTGCAGACTTGCAGACTGGGATTTTATTTCTGTCTAAAGCAATGAACTCTAAAGACATCTGCAGCTGGGCATAATGCCCACCCTGGTACAGTTACAATGCTATGTCAGCTTCTCATTGTTTAAGGTGATGGATTTCATATTTGGGCACGTTATCTAGCTGGAGCCCGTGGTATTTTTTTTCTTGGAAGCAAGCTGGAATGGCACAGGACTGCGCCAATTTCAAAGCAGTGTAATGTGTTTCTACAGTCTCTCTCATAGGTAACATTATATAGCCATTTCTATCGTGTACTCTGCCAGCACTTTATCCTCAACAGGTGCTCAACAAACTTCCAGACTATTACAGTGAGATGTATTTGAGAAAATCAAGATATGAACAGCCAACCCTCTCAACTAACCGGCAACAGTAGCACACAAGTAGACTGGTACATTAAGTTTAACAGGCCCCTCGGTAGGATCCCACCTCAGTTATTAGATCAAGGCTCCCATGTTACATGAGGGCAAAGAGTTTTAAACCTTGAAACAATAGACAAAATTCAGTCTCAGCAATAGTTTCCAGTTGTATTAAAGAGAAGCCTTTTGGCTTCCAAACATCTTGTTACTCAGCCACCACAGAACGCAGTGCGATCCAAGATGTTTTCCCAAGGCTTGCTCTTGTTAATTCAACAGCAATAAAATACGGTACCTTTGGTACCGTGAATAAAATATAACTGCCCATTTACATACTTGAACTTACAGACTTTGAATAAAGTTTGTAATATTCCATACAACAGAGAAAAAGACTGCGAATATGAAATATCTGGTTGAAATGTACATCCTGTCTGGTTTACAACACCGGAAAAATAACCAATACAGACTTCTCTACAAATCAGAGCTGGATAAAGAGCAAAAAAAAATCCACTCCGTGTTTCCTACCCTCACACACTGCAACCAAAAAGCTGCTGTTTAAATATGACTCACTATGAGACCATTCATAAATCCTGCGACCACGCCAGATGCACATTATACATTAGCTACTGTGCATGCAGTTTTGCTCTGAGGAAGACAGGAACACCAGTTTTGGTAAGGAAAAGAAAAAAGTTGTGCATCTATTAAAAAAAAAAAAACGTAACAAACCTACCAAAATTACTTTATATAAATAACTTCTTAGAAATAAATATACAGGTTGCCACAAATATAACCAGGTACAACCAGCTTTGGAACAGTTATTCCAAAGGTGAGCACATAAGAAACTGTCAGTATTTTGAAATGCTATAAAGGGAGTAACTTCCCACTGCAGAGACTGCTCATGGGGATAGACTGACAGGCGTTAAAATCCCCCCGAAGAGGTTCACACTGAGACAAGAGACTGATTCCTCTGCCTCCAGAGTACAAGACCAACAACATATAAAATAATGGTAAGTGGGCTGCCTTCACAAAGTCTTCTTCATTGCAGACCATCTCTGCAATGTGCTGTTAGCACACACCGATACCAGAATTCCTTGGGAGAAGACATTGCCAGATTCCCAACTCATTTGTGCCATGTGATTCTAGGCAGGTCGTAGAACCTCTCCAGGCCTTGGCATCTGTCTGAACGGAACAGTTACAACCACCCCAAACTCTGGATGATGCTGATAAATGGGATGTGCACAAAGCAGCCTGAGATGATTGATCAACATACAGTAAAAGAACAAATTCCTACTAGTTCATCATCATCTGCTGCTTCACACTTGGGAATCCAGTTTTAGCAAAACAGTTTATATGGAAAATCACAGTATCCTGGCAGACCTTTTAAGGAGCTAGTTAAAAGTCCCACCAGAATTCCTCAGGCACCTACAGACCATTATCTGAGTGCCACAGACAGATTCAATAACAGGTCCAGTAGCACAGTATGTAGGATTGTGTTGGGCAGCGGGGGTTGAGGCAAGAAAAGGGTTATCAGACAGTGAGTAATGGAACACCTGCTGTCACCTATAGTCCACTCTGAATCCACGCTATACAGTTTCATCACTGACAGCATCAGAGTGTGAGTAATGCTGCAGGCCAAACATGGACCTGTCTGTCAACCTCCTGGTGTTTGGACAAAATGTCCCGAGAGGCTGATGGAGTAGCGACATTCAGGAAATGCAGGAATCATGGCTGGATCCCAGCCACTCAGCAATGGCATCAGTGATTCACGCTGTGGGTATTCTTCTGAAATTCTGTGAAACCTTTCCTTCTATGAGAGTCACACACATAGAGTCACTATGGCCCCTCAGGACTACTCAAAACCTTCCTCTCTTTTAAAGCTTTTCAGCACCAGGAAGAATGCGAGCTGATCTCTCTAAATTGGAAGCGTGAGGGTAGCCAGAAGCACCGCAAAGCATCCAGACACGCTGTCTCACTAAAGCCAGCCTGATCCACCGCCACGTGCTGACCCAGTGTGCTGCTACCCAGACCCACCACCCGAGCCATTAGTTGCACAGGGGCAGGACAGGACTCCAGATTAATCGAAACAACCTTAAGTGCTGCTCATTTGTCATGCAGAGGATGTGTGGTTAGGACCTAGAAGGCCCTCTTCTGCACTCTGCCTCCTCAGCATCTCAAAGGAAGGGAAACATTTATACAAGCCCACAGACAAGGATTACAGGAGCTGGATTAGCCCCACTAAAATCAACAGGGTTGGACTTTCTCTCTTCCCTTAATACACTGCTGTACAGAAGAAAAAAAAAATTCTAGTCATGACTGAGAATTTCCCTTTGAATCTGAATCAGCAGTTCTGTCTCATTCTAAAGTCTTCTTTATTCTAGGAAAGCTTCCACCAATTTTAAAGATACATTTTCTTGTACGTGATCTGCAGGACTTCTGGTACCTACTAAGCAGTACGTGCTGCAAAAAGGTCAAACAACCCTACACCTGCTTCCCGATTCACCACAGGTCTCAAAAACCTGAGAAACATTAAGAAATATGCACAAACACTTCCCTATCATAGAATCATCAAGTTCTATATTTGTAGTGGAAATTCAGGTTAAGAAAAGGACATGCACACTCTGGTGTTCGTATTGTTATACACTTAAAAATAACGTAGTCTCTGCCTATGAGCATGAAGTTCCCTGAGAAACCAACTTTACTGGCTGGCAAGTCAGTGGCAGTCAGCTCTGAAAGATGATATTTTGCTTTCTAGAAAGGATTTCAGTCAGACAAGTGGCACTGAATCAATAGCTACTGCTCTTCTCTGATGTTCTGTAGCTTCTACAGCCAATTTGGAGTTGCTGCCTCCATAGAAAGAACAAACTTAAAAGTCATTAAGAAACCCTCCCCATTCACCCAAGTCACGGGAAAATACAAACCCAGCTTTCAGTGTTAGCCTCAAAGTGAAAGAGTATCTTTTTAGACACCCTTTCACCTTGCCAGAACTCAACCACTGGGGAACTACCATATTTCAGTCAAAGACATTTGAGAAGAAAAAAGCTTCTACAAAATGTCTCTGAAAATCCAATTTCTAATCTCTCAACTACTTGAGCTCTGTGGCTCCCTTCCACGTGAGGAAGGAGAGGTTGGCATGGAGGGGATGGGGAGATCAGAACCGCAGATGGGCAGTGCAGAGTACTCCCTCTGTTACCATATTCATTCCTAGAGGGATCCTCTATCACCAGTAACCACCCACAAACACCACCTTCCTGTGGGGCTGCTGTTAGCCTGCCCAGTTAATATTCTGCCCAGAATTCTCACTTCCCTAATTCACAATACCAGCTGTAACCTACTCGAGTACTCTGCCTGCCTAGATAAACAAGACTTGGCTAAATTTGCCCAGCTCAGGCTGACTAGTTTAATCCAGCATGTGCTGGATAACAGAGATAACTTTTCTTGTAACACATACAGGTAGGAGGCCAGAGGGTGACAGAAACCACAGCAGCAACCACTAATTAGCCTCAAGGAAGGAGGATGTCAGAGAGATTGGCCTGGAGCTACATGACTATGCCAACGATCCCGTATAGAGAGCAAAATCTAGTTAAGGCAATAGTCCCAGGGCAGGCAGAGGAGCCAGGGCAGAGAAACGGGATACATGGATGCTGGACACCTTGTAGCAGCTGCAGCCTGAGGAGAACAATGGCTACACAGAGTAGCCACCCTGCCACCAGCACACCTTGCACATCACCCGATTGACTATCCCATTCCCCCACCACTGGACAGGTTGGAAACGCAGGATTGAAGCTCTGATTTGCGTGTGATATGCACGTGTTTGTAGAACAGGACCTGCTACTGACCCACTGCATCTGTCTGGCCAATAAATACATTTTAGCTTAGTTATCAACGTGGGGTGTGGTTCTCTTCCAGGGGCCACCTCACCCCGCCCCCCAAGACTACAGCTGAGTGTTAGTAGCAATTCAGTGCATTACTAACTAGAGTGATCTGAAGACTCGTAACTACTTCAGAGAAGGTCTTAGAAGAATTAAATGACCAGGAGAACAAAACAAAACCAGAACAACAACAAAAAACACACACCAACAAATAAACAAAGAAACAAAGATAGGGCAGGGGAAAAAAAAGTATTTTAATGGCCTCATGAAAGACCCAAGCAGATGAAGTTTGCAATGTAACGCACAAATGGCACGTTTGGAAAGGTTAGCAACAAAAAAAAAGCCTTGAAAGAAAATCCAAAGCCCTGCCTCACATCTGAAAACATGCCAGGCATTTGCTCTTACAAACAAAAATTACCATTAAATGACAGAAATCACTTATGAAGAATGTCAGAATGTTTTTAAACTAAATGATTTCTCTTGAACAAGAGAGTCTTTCTGCATTTGTATAAAGCAAGCATTCTCGACAGACAAGGAAAGAGACACAGGAGTGTTGTCAAGCTTTTTCCAAGGTTTAGCCATTTGATAAAGCCTTTGATAATTTATTCATGAAAGTTTAATCTGGGACTTTAATCTTCAAACGGCTTCCTAACTAACAGATTTGCTTTATTTCCTTTCCATATTCTGCCCCCACATAATTACTTTTTAGATTTGCAAGTGATTTTCTGTATCGATTAGCCCAGCAAGGAACACATCCATCACCCAAACTTAACTATGCTTATCAGAAATTAATGAAAACTAGTGGTGAGAAAACTCCACTCATGTTGTTTACTCAGCCTAAATTGAAAGGTACATTTCTGGCACATGAGGCAACCACTAAAATATAAGCCTTTCAACCACTGAAATGTAAATGAACACTTTCCTTCATCTCTAGTTTGCTCCAAGTGTTACTGTAATGGTAATTTATTCATAACTGTTCTGAAGAAATACTTCCCTTGTCACATTCATTTCAAATACAAACACTTGAAGTTTGAACGTCCAGAAGAATATACTAGACTGAAATGACACTTGAAAGTTTATTTTCTCAACCAACATCATCTGAGTTTATAAAAATAACAGCGCCCTAACGAGTGATTATTTTGGGTTGCTATGAGGTACTGAATGATGAAGGCAGAAGGACGCAGACGGACAAACAGGACTTCTCAAGCTCATGAAAAATGTTTGCAGCAGTGTTTCTTGAAGAGTCACTTATGAGGATAAACAAACGTATCAGCCAAAAAACCTGAGTATAAATACCTTCTGTAACAGCACTGTGGACTCATTTCCTCATTTCTTAATGTTGTGGAAAAGGGAACAAAAAAAAAAAAAATCAGTGTGTGTTTGCAAGAGGCTTTAGAAAGACATGAAGAGCTTTCAAAAGCAGCAACTGTCGCTTCCGAGGTCAACAAATTATTTTAGGGTCAATTATGTTAACGTTTCACAGCCTAAGTGTAACGTGTAGCAGATTACTTCAGTCACCTTTTGTAACAAATGGCAATTCTTTACCTAAAACACTCATTTCACCACTTTCTTTCTTTAGAAATTGATGCCCTTGCATTAGTTAGAATGTGAAACAGAATGATGCATTTCAACACTTACCTTGAATAGTCTGTGGCTGGGCTTGCACGTATGAGTAGAAGATTCTCCAAGGACAACACTCTGCTGTTGAATATCTTAGATCAGAAATGAGCCCCAAATCTGAAGACTTGCTAACAGAATCCCTGAAAGCTAACGAACCCCTAATGGTATTGAAAGCCATCCTATTTATTTAGGTGCCCAAATAGAGACTGAAGAACCTATGTCTTGGATTACTGTGAAATGGACCCTTCAGCTGGATGGCAAGAGGGTATAAAGAGGAAATTCGGGTATCAGTTACATTCCTGTACTTCAAAACCACCTCTTGTTTGCGAGTCTTTGTAAAAATCAGGAGTCAAACGTGAAGAAGAAATCAGGCACTCATCCAGAATACTACAGAGACCTAAGTATACTTGGCAAACTACTTGATAAGAAGGTGGCTTATTCTAGGATAAAACCCACAAAAAGCAGAACTGCCTTACCTAGAGATATTTTAAAAACATGTTTTACAAAACCAGCTTTTTTTTTTTCCCCATCTTATGCTGTAAATCTCCTCTTCCATATTGCTATATCCAGAGTTCTAAAGAATATTTTTAGTGATAAGACAATCCAGCTCATTTATTTTTTTGCAGGTATTTTTATTTTAGGAATAACATTCCATTAGGAAAAGCTTCTCTGCAGAGTCCCATAATCTGGACCTCAATTTTTTTCCCCATTCCAGACATAAAGCAAATGTAGTGATCAAAAGATTTTTGAACATTTTTTGAACCCCTCCAGGGCTGGTGACTCCACCCCTTCCCTGGGCAGCCTGTTCCAAGGCCTCACCACTCTCTCAGGAAAGAAATTTTTCCTAATACCCAACCTAAAGCCTCCCCTGGTGCAACTTGAGGCCATTTCCTCTCGACCTAAATTTCATCCTGTTTCATCCTACAGCATAAGAATACGTAACAGATTAATTTACACACACACACACACAATGTTTTCTTGCATTTGTTCATCATCTGTTTATCTTTTAAAGTGAGATATAAATATCCCTCAGTCAAGGACAACAGAAGAAAAAAGAATTTTCTTCTCACCTTAAAGAAAAATTCATATAGCTTTAGATATCACCTGAACCGTATCTGTGTGATTCTGCCAAGTTCTTTAAAACTGCATCTTATCCTTTTATTTTTATTCTACAGACTGTGTTTGCAGCTCAATTTCCTCCATAATGGCATTTTAGGTGTTCATAAAAAACCCTCCTGAACATGGCAGGAAGCAAGTACTCATCCCTCCAAGTGGTTTTCAGAGAAAAGCTCTCAGGATAGCTCTGCAAGCTGAATGTCCCACTGTTTTCTAATCCTCTTGCTATTACTTGACTCCATTTTCTAGAAAACTCTGCCCTTCGTTTATTTTATGTCAACAGTGTGATTGCTATTACTTTTCTCCTCCTTTATCAACTGCAGGCTTCTAGTTATCTGCTCGCGAAGCTCAAGTCAGGTATTGAGCTGAAAACATCATTAGGTTGCAACGCTGGAAGACAAGAGGGCACGACCGCATGTCTAGAGCCAAAGCACTGGAGCTATAGAAAGAGAAAAATGTTTAGAGCAAACTACAGCTCTGCATAAAGGCGGCCTGCAGCATCCCATAACCTCACTCCAATAAAGGATAGAAGTTTGTGACATTGGTCTTCACCGAGCAATAAGAATTAAAAGCTTTTCTGGTTTTGCAAGCAATTATCCAAAGGTTATAAGAAGTCCAGCTCTAACTCTCCTTTCCTTTATACTTCACAGCGAGATTCATGTATCATGTTCTCAGATTTTATTACCTTACCTGTCAAGAAGTAAAGAAACAGCTATTCCGACCAAACTGTTAACAAGCTCAAGTCTGTATGTTGGGCAACTGTTGGCTCAGCGCATGAAAGCCGCAGCTTGCTATAGACAGGGGCACCCCATCAGTTATATTCACAACTGCTTCTGAGCAGTTCAGTGTAGTTAGTGCAGGTCCGGTACCGGAATGAGCCAGCACAGCCTATGGGAATAGATTCTCATGGTCCTGAGAACTGTTTCATACATAAACCTAAACCAATCCCACTATGGAAGTGGTAAACAATGCTATGCTGCATTTAAAGATCTTCAGAAAAAAAAGAGGTCCCTATTGAGATTGTGCCAACTTAGAAATACTGAATCATTTTTGTTGGAAAAGACTGTTGTTATCGTTGAGTCCAGCCATAAACCTAACACTGCCAAGCCCACCACTAAACCCTGTCCCTAAGCACCACATCTACATGTCTTTCAAACCTCTGCAGGGATGGGCACTCCACCACTTCCCTGGGCAGGGCTTAGCAACCCTTTCAGGGAAGACATTTTTCCCAGTGTCCAATCTAAACCTCCCCTGATGCAACTTGAGGCCATTTCCTCTCATCCTATCACTTAGGATCATAGACTGGTAGTGTCTTGTGTCTTGGGAGAACAGATCAACCCCCACCTCACTACAACCTCCTTTCAGGTAGTTGGAGAGAGCGAGAAGGTTTCCTGTGAACCTCCTTTTCTCCTGGATAAACAACCCCAGTTCCCCTCAGCCGTGCCTTGAAAGACTTTCCTCTAAACCCTTCACCACCTTCACTGACCTTCTCTGGACAAGCTCCAGCACCCCAATGTCCTTCTTGTAGCGAGGGGACCAAAACTGAAACCAGCATCTGAGATGCAGCCCCATCAGTGCTGAGTACAGAGGGACAATCTCTTCCTTAGTTCCACTGGCCACACTACTGCTGATCCGAGCCAGGGTGCTGTTGGTTTTCTTGGCCACCTGGGCACACTGCTGGCTCATGTTCAGCCAGGTCCTTTTCTGCCAAGCAGCTTTCCAGACACTCTTCCCCAAACCTGTAGTGTTGCATGAGGTTGTTGGGATCCACGTGCAGGACCCAGCAATTGGCCTTGTTGCACCTCACACCACTGGCCATGGCTCACTGATCCAGCCTGTGCACATCCCTCTGAGAGCCTTCCTACCTTCAAGCAGATGAATACTCCCACCCAACTTGGTGTCATCTGCAAACTTACAGAGGGTGCACTTGATCCCCTCATCCAGATCTTTGATAAAGGTATTAAACAGAACTGGGCCCAGTGCTGAGCCCTAGGAACACCACTTACAACCAGTCACCAACCAGATTTCAATCCATTCACCACCACTCTTTGGGCCCAGTCACCCAGCCAGTATTTAACCCAGTGACAAGTACACCCACCCAAGCCATGAGCAGGAGAATGCTGTGGGGAACAGTGTCAAGGGCTTTACTAATGTCTAGATAAACAACGTCCACAGCCTTTCCCTCACCCACAAAGCAGGTCGCTTGAAGTTGGACCACTTACATTCAGTTTACTGCACTTTCATGATCTTTATGTGGTACTCATAACTAATTGCCTGGTTTCTAAACTATTTCAGCAGTATGTTTTTTACAATTTTCCTTCTACATTTATGGGAATCCTCTTTCATTTCTTTACTTACAAAAGAGTTTATCTTAATCCATACATGTAGCTAGTGCACGATGTAAGGTTCACAGTTTGGTTAGCAGGTTGTCAGAGTTCAATTAAATAATTTACATCATGCAGCACTGATGCATGGGCTTTGGCAATACTTCTCATGCCATCTGTTTGAAAAGCTTTGAGAGCTCACAGATTAGTCAGACAGAAATATTAATTCTTACTGGGAACGCATATTGTGATACTTTGTTTGCCAGTAAACCACACAGGAAAGCAAGCTTTGAAGTATTAATTCAGTTCGCAAAAAATAAACAAAAATAATTTGGTGGATCATCTATAGGGTTGGGTAAACAAACTAGACAAAACCGAGAACTAACATAAAACTGGCAAGAGACCTTTTACAATTCAAGTGCTTTGGGGGAAATAAAAAATAACTACTACTCATCTTGATTTGTACTGGCCATAAATAGGGAATCAGGTAAAATGGGCAAACATTTGACAACATTCTAATACTAGGCTATGCAGACTGTGGCTATTCATTACTTGGAGAGAACTTCTGAACTGATTTTAGTTTTGGTAAAGGCCCATGGAAAAAAAAAAAAAACAGGTTGCATCAAATATGCCAAAAGAACAAAGCTACTCCCACAAAATAATCTTTATAAAGAAAAATCTTTTAAGTATTACTTTCTTTAAGGTTATTTGTGCTAAAATCCTTTGAGCTGGTTAAGAATAGAGCCTGGGCTCAAGGTAAACACCACATGAAACATGGGCTTTTGAGCGTGACAAAGAACTAAGCAGACCAAGGTGGAAATGTGGGACTCAGCACTGTTCACACAGCTAAAGCCTGAGAAAGGTCATCCAGTAACCTAATGGTGGATGATTGTCTGCTGAAGGAAGTCAAAGCATTGCCTAGAAGAGGAAATCAACTCATACCCAGTAAGAGCTCAACACCTAGAAGGAAAACACACAAAAAAGTGCCAGATTTTGATGATGAAAAGGTTAGAGTGGCTGATGGGTAAATATGATGGACATAGGTGGTGGTGTGTGGTAAGAGAAGCCACCAAAGTACAAACAAGGTTTACATTTCTCATCAGAAGTCTCTCACCTGGTTTGTTTCCTGAGGACAAGCACTTGTTTTCCAGATCTAATGAGTTCAATCAGAAATTCTCTCATTTTACAGTATGTAGGAAAAATAACTTATCGGTGAGTTATAATGTCAAGGTGTTCTCAGCCTTTATTTAAGATATTCATTATTCCTCATGTTATTATCAGTTCTGCACAGGAATTCCCCGCAACAGCAGCAACATTTCAGAGCACAGAGCTATTTCTAATCGCAGGATTGCTGCTGGTTTGTAAACTCTCTAAATTGATGTTATCCTAAGTAAATAAGAAATGCCATTTTTAAAGCAGTAAATGAGGTTCATTTGAAACAATGAGGAAACATCCGCAGAGGGACAGACGGTCTATCCCTTTTCCAAAGGTCCCCTCTCTCTGCACTCCTAACTGCATCACTCTAGAGCAGAGTGGAGGCAAAAGGCTTCATTGCTTCAGACACTAATTTATAGTCCTTCATTAAAATCATGTGCTTGCTGAAAAACCTGCTGGACTTAGAGAGTGCTGCTTTTATTTTAGCAGACACGCTGCTGCTGCTACGCTGCCTAAAGCTGACACCTGCTTCTGCAAGGCAACCGGGCATGGCTGGCTGTTCACAGAGAAAGGGGCACGTGATGGTTTAACACAGGGGAAAACCAAGGCAATTAAATGGGCATTTAGATGCCCACACATTTAAGAGTTCTAGTTGCTGAAATGTATTAGCTTTTGTCACTGCTGTTCTCTCAAAATATATCGTCAAAGCCCAAATATCCAAAGGTAATGAACTTAGAAGACATGAGTGACCACCTGCTGTGCCCTAAACTAGTGAAATGTTTTCTAATGTGCAAGCAGGTATGCTTCAATCTCATTTAATTACCTTGGGCATGCCAAAAGAGGTATCCTTTTCCATTTCTCTTTCTTTAGAGTAAAAATTAAGCATTTTTTAATATGAGACTGCCTTTGATCCCAAATTTACATTGGCCATCATCACTGTCACTTGAAAGCACTCCTGTTGTTTCCACTTCTTCCTTGCTTCACAAACTGGGACCACAGGCTGCCCTCACTCAGATCATTTCACCTGTTTGTATCAAATTTAATATGAGCAGGGAGAGAGAGGCAGAGCTAAGGTGGCATGTGGCATCAAGATCCTGATGCCAACAAGGTTTTTTTCATGGAAATCACTGTTTGGCCAGCGAACAAATCAGGTTACTGAACGATGTGCCATCCCCAGCACTTTGACTATGGGATATATTATGTAACATCTGCTCTACTGACAACACTGTCCCTTTCTGGAGGAAGGCAGTAAGAAGCAGTTTCACTTTTAGCTTAAAGAATCTTATTGCCTAGATGGGAAAGGTAAATCTCTTTTTAGATTACCAAATTACTGGATAAACAATGTTGAGCTCATTCTAAAACTTCAGTATTAGCATGAGGTGTCCATATGCAGTATTTTGATGTCTAGACAGAAGGACACAATATTTCGAAATATTACCCATTAAATAATGGAAGAAACCCAACCTTTTCCTGCCAGTCTCGTGCATTACAGTCATTTCAGGAAAGCAGTCATGCTAGTCTGCAGTAAAGATAATACTCCAGCCACATTTCAACATCACGCTTCTTTATTATATGTTTAGTGAGAGAGAAATTCAGGATATGAAACTGGCATAAGTATGAAGTACAGAAGGAGTGGTTTTGAAAGCAAAACCAAGGCTCAACCAACTCCATTCATCTCTGTGAAGGAGAAATGTATTTCTTCCCTCAAGTCAAAATAAGCTGCGTTTCATTCCACAACTTAACAGAGACTTTAAGAAAACACACAGCTCCCTTGATCCACTTGGCTTGCCTATCACAGGGTACTCGGACTCCTGTGTCAGAAAAGGCATCTAGTTTAATGATCAAAGCCAAGTGACTGGGAATCAAGCCACCTGGCTTATTTTACAGGAATAAAATAAAATAAAATAAAATGGATGAATTGATTAAGGCTAGGCCGGGACTGTTACTGCTCAGGTTCTTACTAGAATAGAAGCTCACAAAGCCTTTGCCCTCCGCAGCAACACAAATAAGTAGGCATGATCTCAGGCTCTGCCTTCTCCCAAGACCAAACCTGCATGGCTGCTATTTTGTACTTAAACCATTACAAGGATAAGAGGAAGGAAGAAGAAAAAAGTTCTGATGGAGGGTGGATAACTTGTCCTTAGCTCTGAGAGACAGAAGTAACACCACCTTCCACTGGAATGGCACTTGCCTTGCTGCTCCTAGGGGTGATGCTCTCTCGTGTGCACAGAACCACAGCACGTTCATGTCCAGAGCTTTGCCTCCTGAAGGTCTGTATTTTACAGTTTTGGCCTTCACAAAATGCTCTGAGTTCCTTGCCTGTGCACATTAGTCTCGTGATGAGGAATAATAAGCATATACTGTAGATTTAGATGATGATACAGGTGCAGACCCTCCAAAAACCCAATGACTAGTTAGGTGCAAGGCTTCTACAGCAGAAACAGGAGTCAGAGACCGTTTCAGATGTGTGCTGTGGTAAAATCTGACCCATTCCATAGCTTCTGACCCATCAAGAAGGAAACTAAAACCACCTAAATAAAACTGCCTGGTTTAAACCACCTGTGGACAAATCAGATACAGAAAAATCTGAACTGCTCCTAGAAATCTGGCTAAAAAAAGAACAGAAAATTCTAGAATTTGCCAGCTTTGGTCTCATTTGCCATGTCACAGGATAAAAGTCTGCAATGATAAGCTGGTGCTCACTCATCCATGGAAACTTGTGAATCTGTACAGGATTGCCACTGAGATTCACAAGGCCTTCACACGCTGGAGACACTTCAGTTGAGCAGTGTGCAATCTTGCTGCGAGGCAGAGCCACGCAGCACTGCCAGGTGTCAGGGGCTGCCGTGCCTCTGCTCGCCTCACCAGTTACCCTGTGTGCACACACTCTGAAACTGGGCAGTGTCAGACTGGCAGACCCCAGCCCCACTCTCTGAGTGGGCACTGCAGCAACGGGCTGCTCTCCCCCTTCTCCAGCCCCCTCCTAACTCACCCTTCCCCCAGGCACCTCAGGCTCCCTTTGCATGGGGGTTGAAACGTGACCAACTGGACCTGTGGCAACCTCCTCCCAGCTGCCACCTCCTACAGGGAAAGGGAGGGAATCCGGCCCTCCTGCTGCCCAATATCAGACTGCGTGCCTTTCAGCATCCCCAAAGACGATAACACCATGGGCTGGATAAATCACCTCAGCAGGCTACAGGCAGCCTATAATCACCTCTGGAAAATGAGACATTTAATCAGGAGGGTTGGAATGCTTTATCAATGATGGAAAGGTAGTAATGGCTTAAAATGCAGCTTGCATTCAAAATGCGCATTCAAATCCAACGTGAACAGCAGCCAAACAATTAACAAACCTTTTCTGAACTCCTTTTCCAAGCAGCCACATAATTAACATCTCCTCCCAGGCACATTTTTTGGCCCAAATCCTCTTTACTTTTGTCAGCAAATGCCAAAGATCATTCCTGATTCTCCTGTTATCATGTGAAACTACATCTTTTATTGCTGCCTTAGCACGAACAAGAGAAATATTAAACACATTCTGATACCCAACTTAACTTTCTCCTACTAGTTACGATCAGATGCTTCAGCTCGCAAAGCAGTGAGGTGCTGGCTTTTTTCCACTACCACCAAGCTCTATTTTCAGATCTTGTACAATCACCCTTGAATTGTAGGAAGTTATTTCTATCTCTCATTCTTGATCTAAACCAGATGGGAGGTGGAATTCCAGATTTTAACTTGTGTAAGGGAAGAATAATTTAAAATAATAAAGCTCAAGGGCCAGATTACATGCAAGGAAAGCAACTGTGGGAAGTCCTCGGAGGGCATGAGATAGAAGGAAGGAACAGGTAGGAGAAGAGGCCAGATACAGCAGTCCACATGAACATAAAGATTTCCTTACTCTGTTTCAAAACAATTATACAGTGACGACTTTTAATACACACTTAAGCACAAGGACAAAATTCCTGAGTTTACAATACATACTAAGTGCATTTATTTGTACTAAGGCTTTTAGTTCAAACTTGTCGTTGTGAAAGCGCCGTCAGACACGTATACAATCACCTACTGTGGCACAACTTCACCCGTGAGCAAAGGCTCTGACTGCAAATATTGCAGTTCAAGAGAAGCTTCTGATGGAAAACAAATCTGGAGACATTTGAACAATAATGAACCGTTTCAATTTTAATTATCCCTGTGCTAGTTCAAAGAGAGCACTGCTTTTCTACAATTTTTATCCGAGAACCGCAGTACAAAATGTTTAAGTATCGTTTGCCGTATAGTTATAAAATCTGACATGAAGAAGCTTTTTCTCTAAGCTACGACTAAGTCAATTCTTGTTTCTGTGGTGAGCACAGGACTGTGAGGGCCTGACTGCAAACTAAGTCCCCTACAGTGTTGCTGAAAGTTAAGGGAGGAAACATGCAGCACCATGGAAAGATGGTGCCTGAGCACAAAAGGGAATATTTCCTTTTGTCCCACTTGGGCCACATCACATTTATAAGAATGTACAATCAGGACAGAAGTCTTGGAAGAACTCAGACAGGAGTAAACTACTTTTATAGAACAATTTCTTTTTACTTATATTCAGAGTAGGGATAGACCAAAATAGCTTTATATGCAAAGATGTCAAAGAAAAATGGAATGTGTAAAGGGGTAACCTTAGAAATGGACCAAAATAACACAGAGTCCAGAAGTACAGCTTTTAAAAATGCTCCCCTACTGCCTCCTTGACAAATAGATTAATCACCACGTTCAGCATTCTCGTTAGCCATCCATACAGCACAATCTTCCCCATACCACTCAGATTCATGTGGAAAGGGACTCTCTGTGAAGGGCAGTTCCTTTCACTTGCCTGAGGACAATAACCTTAGCCTCAACCTGCCAGTTTTGAAGTTCATATTTGAACTGGGAATCAGCCTAATATCACAGCTCACGACATCCCAAAAGACCTCGAAAACATCAGCTACTAGTGGAATGTTCTCTACTCCCCTGTCCACAGCAATACAGTTGTTATCGAAACAGCTCTGCAATACCCAAAATTTAACTTCCTTACCCTAGGGCCAGGCTGGAGATGGAAACTTCAGAACACAAATATTTAGGGGGAAAAAAAAAGTAAGAAAAATACAAAAACATAGGGAGTAAAAGGCCACTGTGGCCTGACTTTCTCTCTGCTTTAGGATGGCTTTAATGCAGCCATCCTGTTTTCTCACAACATCCCTCAATGCTGCCTTGATTGAGAAAGAAATCTAGGTGTCATTTCTGCTTTTACCTTCAGAACAGCATCCCCCTCATTTACACCATATGTTTAGCATCCTACCATGAAACACCCCAAAGCCACAACAGAAACGGACAAAAGTTTCCCCATCAAGCCGACATCTGGCTGTGTCTTTCTACTCCCCCTGGGCCTTCCCTGCACACCCACTAAGCTGACTGAGCTACTGATGGAGTTTGCTTTTCTCTCCCCAGTGACAAATTCATAACCAGGAGCTCTCTGTGTCTGACCTTATTACAAAAACTATGCTGAAGTTACAAGAATTTTTTCTACATAAATGACATCAAATCTATCCCTTTTATGCTATTAAAATACGTATTATTTCCTTCAACAAGCACTTTAGAAGCACTACTATCCAAAACCAGGAAAGGCTAATAATACAGTCTCAGAAGCTCAACTCTCACTCAGAGGAGTGCAAACAGAGCTCGTCCTGGCACACACAATAAAGTTTACCAGACATATTGTTTCACAAGACTCTTCTTTATACACCAGTATAATTAAATGAATTCAAAATAATCTATTTAATCTTAATAGCATTAAACTCTACCCCAGGAAAAATTAATTATGTCTCGAATTTATGCCAGCGCCTTGGCATTCAGAAGAATCATAGAAGTCGTACCTTGATCTCTTGCCTGCTCTCCGTGCAAGGTGTTCCACGAGGGACAATGTGCTCTTGCACTCAGAGAAACGCTAGAGTTGGACCCACAGAGAAAATCCACCGTATCTCTAAGGGCCATTCTTTCACTGCTTCTTCTGAAGTAAGGTAACGTGGCTACGTTATTTTCACTGCAACCTCAACAGAAATCTAGGTAACTTTAACAGCACAAGGCTGCTGGAGAACAGTAGAATTCTGTATCAGAACTTGCCGGTTTCGTGACAGTGCAGAACGTTGTCCTTGCATGGCAGAGTCATCAGGGTGTGCACAGACTCATGAAACACACGAGCTGCTCTCTATGAACACCAAAAGACGATCTGCCCACTCAGAACAGATGTAATACAAATTATTTTTACAGCACAACCATCCATACAGAAGCTCTTATGACTACAAGGAAATAGAAATCCTAAATTAAACCAGAACTTGACTTCCCTGTTTTGCACACATACTTCAGAGCAGAAATAGAAGGCACCTACAGTCTTATTTATTCACTGTAACATTGCCCCACAGCATAGTTAACTGCATGGTAGAAGATAACCTTCCACTTGATCTAAGTGTCACAGATTAAATTACACTGGACAATTTAAGAGAATTTGGTTTTAAGAAATTATTTAATCTTAGGCTTTTGAAAAAAGGAAGGAAGGAAAGGAAAGGAAAGGAAAGGAAAGGAAAGGAAAGGAAAGGAAAGGAAAGGAAAGGAAAGGAAAGG
>JAAGNO010020581.1:57875-73039 GCA_033439905.1 Ceryle rudis | reverse complement strand
CCACAGGGATGATGGAGGGAGTGGAGCATCTCCCTGCTGAGGAAAGGCTGAGGGAGCTGGGGCTCTATAGCTTGGAGGAGAGCAAACTGAGGGGTGACCTCATTAATGTTTATAAATATGTAAAGGGTGAGGGTCAGGAGGATGGAGCCAGGCTCCTCTCAGTGACATCCAGTGATAGGACAAGGGGCAATGGGTGCAAGCTGGATCAGAGGAGGTTCCATGTAAACGTAAGGAGAAACTTTTTCACGGTGAGGGTGACAGAACTGGAACAGGCTGAAAAGGGGCAGTACTCTCTGTGTGCAGTACTTATTGCTGAAAAGAAATAATGCACAGTGTGGACACCTACCTGTTAGAAAGAAGCATTCTTTATAAATATGTCCTTTGGTGGCTCCAACCATCTAGAGACTTCCCAAGAGCTTTTTGAAATTCCCCTCAGGATTCACATTAATGCCCATCCCCTTAATATTTAATTTCTACTGGCACTGTGAAAGAGGCAATTACTCTACTGCATATTCTTACAGATCCGTTAATTTTTAGGCCTCTGAGCAGTTTTAGAGCAGTCCCTGAAAAGAGCAGAGCCTGTTCATTGCTACAGGCCTTCCCCATGTTGCCCACACCAAGGTATCATCTTTAATGCTGCCTCTGTTCAACCTTCATTCTCTTGCTGTTCCTTTTATCTGGCTTTTGGCTGACCTGTTCATTCTCAGAATTACACACCGAGTGGTTTGCTGTTCTTCCAGGGTTGAAGGTCTGTTAAGAGCCTCAGATTTCTATTATTTGTCAAGGATCCCTTCTAGTTGGTGCAATAGCTTCTAAGGGTCAGCCTTTCTTAATGTCATGATATGGAATGAGATGCTGTCTTAAAGTCATCTAAAATGAGGCACAATAAGCATATAAAGGGGGCATTGACTTTTTTTCTTGATTCAGGTCTTTTTTCTGCTATGAAACTACGTTAGCAATCGTTTTAGAATTGAATATGAATTATAGAAATTCTGTGAAAAGCAAATAGTTTAAAACTCTTACAGTGGATTCTCTTGCAGGTATTTTTTGAGAGGGAAGAAAATAACTTTTTAATAAGCATGTGCATAATAGGGTCATTATTTTTGCTTTGTTTAGTCGATGTTTTATCTTCATGCTAATTAAAAATGTTAATCCAAATGCTTTTATTTCTGTTGTTTAGAAAGCCCTTCTAAAGTTCAGCTATTCTGTGCAAGAGGAAAGTGACACCTGTTTGGGCGGCAGATGGTCCTTTGATGACGTACCAATGAAACCTTTTCGGACTGTTATGATAGTTCCAGTTGATGGAATCGATGTAATTATGGATAAACTCAAAGACTATCTGTCACTCTGAACTCTTCTGAACAGTTTTTTATAAAGCAGCCACGCAGAACTATGACTTCCCAAGACTTTTTCTCCAGAAGACTGCTATTGAGTTAATGGTTTTGTACTGCTCAGATGCTTCCTCTGTACACATAGATGTGGCACAACTGAAAACGTCCATCAAATGAATATTTTAAAATATTCTATCTTATGCTATCATGTCATCATTAAACAGTCAATAAACCCCTGATGTTACAAGAAAACTTGAAGATCTACTCAATATGTTTTTAACCGAAATTAAATGGTGTATTTTTATTGTAAAATAATGCATGCAGCTCCTTTCATTAAGAACAGTGCTTTTGCTATGTGTTTCTTCTGTCAAATCCATTGAAATCAAAAGTTTGAAATGATACATGGGCTAAGATGAGGATGGATATCACATATACTGCTTTTATTTCTATTTGTCCAACATATATGATAGTCAGACTAAAATCACTGAATAATACATCTTTGTTCAGTGGGAGTTTGGGGAAATTTTTCATTCTCTTTGTTGTCGTTGTTAGTTTTTTGTTCCTCCTTCGTGGTTGAACCAGCTGACAAGTGATTGATCACCTCCTGCAGAATATCCTTACTTTCACTAGGAGGAAGATTGCTAAAATAATACTGAGGTACCAGCTCCGCGAATCTGGTGAGGAAATAAAACAAAATATGTTTGGGGGTTTTTTTTAATTGAATTTTGAAATACTTGAACAGCTATTTCTAGGCTAGTACAAAAGACATCAGCAACATGCTGATGCATACAGCATGGAATTTCAACTCTTTATTTCAGCTCAAACCCAAAGGTCTCTGCAAGGTGTAGTAGTAGTTTGTGCTTTCAGTAGATTTCAGTAGACTTAAGTACTTAGTCTACACTTTGGGTGATTGTTGTTCAGCTCCCAGTGTGGCAGATTACATTAAATAGTAGTTTTTCTGGATTTAAACATATTTTTTGGTTTGATAAAATTATGGAAAGGGCTTTCTTAGAAACATGGGAAATAGCAAAACTAGGACAGTGAAATGTATATTCTTGGTGTAAAGAGGATTTTGCAGAAGGAAGACTTGTCGTCAATCCATAAACAGTTGATAAGGGATGATTTAGCCAGGTACATAAAACACGTCGAGAAAAAGATTTGCTGGAAAAATAGCTTTTCAGGGAAGAAAGAAACTTCCAACTAGATTAATCTGTGAGTACACTGCTGTGTTAACTCTTCCTTGATTTCTCCCCACCCCATATAGTTTGCTTTGAAAGAAACTTTTTCAACTCGTAGGGTGTTTTTTCAGTGGATGAATTGATCACAGTTACAGTGGCAGACACTGAGATTTACTTCAGCACCTGAACAGATCAGCAGATGTTAGAAAATACAGAAGGCTGATTTAAATGTTGTTTTGTTTTGCGTGAAAAGAATAGTAAGAGCTTGAGATTAGAGCTCTTCACAGTGAGTGTTCTGAATGGAAATGAAGACATCAAGCAAAGCAACCAGATAGTGACAGAACAACACTGGCAACAAAGAAATAAAATTTATCCCACATATATTCACTAGTGAATATAAGAAGTGTGGAAATCAATGATTTCTTCACCCTTCGGTGATGCCAACTCCTCTTGCTTGACTAGGTATGAAGATTGTCCTTTTCTCTTACACCTATTTTACTGTTTGGGGTTATTTTATTAATTTTCTTTGTTAAATCCAGATCTGTACCTAGAGTGAATCAGTTATGCTTGGAATATTTTCTCAGCAGAAGCAGAAGATAGCTATTTTTACGACAAGAAAAGGAGACGATGAGCAGAGTTGACTTCTCCGATATTGCTCTCAGTGTACACACACATCCTTACCCTGTTTGTGACTTAGGTTATGCTTTTGTGGCATTGGTATGAGTGAAGAAACAGTTTCATCATTGTTGACTTACAGATCGGGTGATATCTCAGAGACGACTCTGATGGAATTGTCCTCTGATAGACTAAACTCGTGGAATAAAACCCACTCTGGAATCCTTCTGGTGTTAGAATACGCCGAGAAAGGGTGAAGCTGGGCCACTTGTCTGTGTGTTAACATTAAGTAGTTACCTGAGCCATCTACATCACGAGCGATCTAAAAAAACATAAATGCAAAGAGTTATCCATTGCTTAACTGAACGCATGAGATATGCAGGTTAGAGTTTGCCTATTATATTAAAAGCAGGAATTAAACTTGCATTCAGATACTTTCAGCTGGAGAGCCTAAAACTTTTCCTAGATCTCTGTGGGAAGGCTTGGGACTGGTTACTATGAAATGAGACTTAGAGAAAATTTCCATTGGTATATTTGAAAGGAAACTGTCTGCAAGAAATGGGGACAGGCTTATACAGTAAGTATCTGAACTTGGTTTTGAAGGGTCTGTGTGAAAACAGATGTATTCTTAATGAATTCTGAGACTTTAAAATACAACGTGTGGCAGGGCACTTGAACTAGCGTAGTTTGCAGGGGTTATTCTTGTCTTCAGGTGCAGGAAGAGTATAAATCGAGCCCTTTTCTGCACTGCTTAGTGGGATCCTGAGAAGTCAACGTCATTATTTGCTGTTTGAACTTTTGATCTTCCTCTCAGCTATCCTAAAAAGCTTTGATTTGCTGCACCTTTGATGCATTAAGACTTGAATAGCAGCTTTTGCAGAGTGAGTAAGTTTTAGGTATGTGGGGTTTATGTTTGAAAGTTCTGTCATATCAAATGAAAGAAGTTCCATAGTTAACCTGACACTGATGTGAAGGAAAGAATGTTTTCTGGTGAGAATAAATTAATCTCTCTTGTTTATGTTTGCAGTTACAGTTAGAGTACCTCCTTTGGTCGAGATGAAGCAGGATATTATAGATACCTAAACATACTCAACAAGTCAAAACTCCATTTTCAGGGTATTTTTACAAAAACATCTTCAAAAAGCAAATAACATCTGAGAGAATATTACAAGTTAAACAGCTTGTTGAGGTAAAAGAGTTCTTTGAATGAACATCATATTGACAGTTTTCCTGCTGCAGTGAAGTGTGTGGACTTCATACTGAGATAGCTGAACCCCAGAGAAAAGATTGGAATGGGCAGAAGTGTTTGATACTCTGGGGAAAAAATGGCTTTTATCCTTCAAGATGATCAGGAGATTTCACTACCTAAGTTTTCTGAAAGCATTTTAGATAACAATGCAGGAAGATGAAACCACAATATTTTTTCTTACGTGCATAAAGTAACCAGATAAGAGAGATTTCTTAATGCTTAGTATATTTTCTTCTGATCCAAAGTCCGGTTCTGAGATGGGAAGTTCAATGCGCTTCATAATCTCTACTAGTTCAGCTCTGATAACTTCTGCCATCCTCAGTGCAGAGCAGCTTAGAAAATAACCACGACACCACTTCTCATTGCTGTAGTCTGTGAGGGGAAAAAAAAATCCAGTATTTTGGCTTAAAGCAAAGGCTTACTGCTAGGTACTACCCACAGAGATACTGCTCTGTAAAATGTTCTTTGACTGGTGCAATAGATTAAAAACATTTTAGAGTGAGTAGCTGTGTCAGAGCTGTCCAAGATTCTGATAACGAGAGCCGTACCGGACAGCTTAGGCTCATTGATGTTGCTTGTAAAGTGTGTGGGCAATACTTGATATCATGACTTAGATTTACAGAGTTTTATCTCTATCTTTCTGAATAAAAATACTCAAAATCCCTTATTTGGTCTGTAGAAAGTAATAGCTTCAAATAGACGGAGTAACAACTCTATTTTCAGGCTTTCTGGATTTCAGGAACTGAAATCACATCTGCAGTGCTGGTGATGATCCCGCGTGCTGGTAGGATGTGGAACAATCCTACTGTCCTGTCCTAAGTTTTTGCTTACTATGTGCAAATTTATCTCTCCACTAAGTACTGGACTTGGGCTAAATGAACCTGAGCAAGATGTTTGAGCACAGGAAGATGCTGTGAAGAGTTTGTGTCTGCTGTGAAGTCCCTTGGCTTTAATTTGGCTTCCTGTAAATGGGAACTTGGATTTGAACTACATCTGAACTAATTTAAACTCTCTTCACATTAGTCATTCTAGAAGGAATCCAGAATGGAACTGCTTGAAAGAGTCCAGTGCGGAGCCACAGAAATGATGGAGGGGAACATCTCCCTGCTGAGGAAAGGCTGAGGGAGCTGGGGCTCTATAGCTTGGAGGAGACTGAGGGGTGACCTCATTAATGTTTATAAATAGGTGAAGGGCGAGTGTCAGGAGGATGGAGCCAGGCTCCTCTCAGTGACATCCAGTGATAGGACAAGGGGCAATGGGTGCAAGCTGGATCAGAGGAGGTTCCATGTAAACGTAAGGAGAAACTTTTTCACGGTGAGGGTGACAGAACTGGAACAGGCTGCCCAGGGAGGTTGTGGAGTCTCCTTCTCTGGAGACTTTCAAAACCCACCTGGCTGTGGTCCTGTGTGACCTGCTCTAGGTGACCCTGCTCTGGTAGGGGGGTTGGACTCAATGATCTTTCAAGGTCCCTCCCAACCCCCACCATTCTGTGATTCCATGAATCATTCTAAAAGGGTTTATGAACTACGATTCTATGAACTAAACTCTAGCAAGTACTTCACATTTTTGTTTTGTTTTGTTTCCCAAATTGGTCGCAATGTGCTCCATTCTGTCCCGTGGGAGTACACTTACACTGGCTTGAGGAGTTTGCGCTGGCTTCCTTGAAGGCGTTGAAGACATTGATAAGAGTAAAGTGATCTCCTGCAGGGTGTGAGAATTTTCGCCAGCAAGTAAGAGCAATTTCTTCTGTTCCAGGAGGTGCGTGTAAGAAGCAATTAGGAGCTTAGAAAAAAAATCAAGCCAGTGGTTATTAAGAGAGGTGGGCACATGCACAAATAGGAACTCCACTGATAACTTGGTTTTTTTATTTTCCCTTCTCAGCTCCATTTAATCTGCAGTGTTGGATTTATGCTGAAGAACTGATTATTGCATTCACTAAGGTTTAATTTATGTGGTTGTTCTCTCAGTCTCTTTAGTTAATTTGTGCTGTAAACCTAAACAAAAGTGAGCAGCTTTCTCCTAGACTGATGCCAAAAATGCTTCGTAACGGTACGATCCAATTTATCCAGAATCCAAGCATATGGTTTCTTTAATATAGAAACCAAATCTGTAGAAGTAATGCCTCAATTTGCTTCTATATGTTGAAATGTGTGCCTTCCAGTGCATTTGACTTCTGTTGTGATACTGTGCTACATAACGGTGTCTTTTGAGATGGTTGAGCTATTTAAAAACCACAGAGTGCCTGTGCTCCATTGTTTACACTTGTATGTAGTTAAAAAAAATAGCACAAGTTTAGGCCCACTATTAAAAGCCAGGCCAGCCTGGGCATAAAACCAAGTTGCTCTCTAAGTAGAGCAACTAACGGAGCTTGGTGTCCTGTGCGGTCATGTCCTTGCTGCCAAAGGCTCCTCACCAATTTCTGGGTCTAGGATATTCCCTCTGAGCAGTGGAGCATGATAAGGCCGTGCCAGAACATTCTCTACAGGCAAGGTTAAGCTGTGGCCGTTGAACAGTAGAGAGCTCTCAAGAATTGGTTCTGTGCTGGGGTTATGCTGTGAAATCAGTAGCATAGTGCTCTATGGTTAGGAGGCTGCTGTGGAGAGAAGCGAGCCAGCTAGATACTGCTGGAGATAACATCCCTGTGTAAGGCTGAGACCTGAAGGAATGGAAGTCTAGCCTTATCCTGCACCCTCTGGTGGGATCCTCAGAAGTCATTGTCATTAACTGCTCTTTGAACTTCTGGAGTCACCCCCCTCTCAGTTATCCTAAAACCCCTGATTTTCTGCAGCTCCGATGCATTAAGATTTCAATGGCAGCTTTTACAGAATGAATAAGTTTTTAGTATGTGAAGTTTATGTTTGAAAGCTCTGTCACATCAAATGAAAGAAGTTCTATAGTTAACAGCCTTCTAATATAAATGTTCTTGCTCCAGACTTCACGTGTCCAGTCTTTGGGGCCAGCTGGTTTGTGTCCCAGTGCCGTGTAGGAGCAGGGGGATCCACCAGGACAGCATGGTGTGGATACTTAAGTTTCATGTTAGTTTTATTACATATTTGAAGTGGAGAAACAAGACCACAAAGTAATTCTTTGTAGGTCACCAGTTCAATATTGTTTATAATTAGAACTTGCCCTAATGTGCTGCTCCAGTCTGTAACAAATGTGCATGAATATGAGATAAGAAAGTTCATTCTGAAGGGGTGTTGTGTGTGCTTTCCGACGAAAGGTGGGAAGCTAATGAGGCAGCTGAAGCATGGAAATGGAGCTCTACTTATAAATTCATTACTTGTGTTTCATTGCATGCTTAAAGTCAAGACTTAAACAGCCGAAGTTAAGTCATTTACTTGAAATAAGCAGGATGCAAGCAAGACAAGTTTGCCTTTGGATTGCCCTTGTGACTTTGACAAGAGTCTACGTGGATTTGGCAGGTCAGACATTATATACCAGTACCTGTTACCATGGCTGCAATGGTGAGCATTTCATCGACACACTCAAATTCACATGAAGCCAGAATTGACTTTGACAGCTGTGGATCCAGGGGAAATTCTGACATAATAATTCCAAGTTCAGAAAGGTTTCCATCGTTATCCAGGGCAGCTAGATAATCGAGATCTTCCAAAGCCTGCATCAGGCTTTCAGGAGCTAATAAAAAGGAAAGAAAGTTAATTCAAATTCTTGAGAATGGCCTCCTGTAAATGAATGTCTGAATTCTCATTATAATGTTCCAGTTGTGTATTTCCTGTGTGAAAATGAAAAAAGTCAGCTTCTATCATCTGACAACGAGGAAAAAGAAAAAGTAATAGATGAATGGAAGGCTGGGGACACTGTGGAGGAAGAAAATAAGGGGTAACAATTATAGGGCTGCAAATAACTTTGTTGATCTTTTTTATTTCAGACCAGTTTTTGTTAGAAGTCCAGACAGTGCTAAGTAGTGTGTTGCACCCAGACTAGGTCAGAAACTCCTTCCACTATTGGCAGTCTTCAGGTATTTTTTCTGTGTGTGTGTATGTTTGTTCTGTTTAAGAGGGGTGGTCACATTTGAGGGGTGCTGAGAGATGCACAACAGCTCTGGGAAAGGGGATTATTGTCAAAAGAAAAGCACTTACAGAAGCTGGTTCTGTCTTGTCATTCTTGCAGGTCTTTGGAGTCCTCTTGGTTGCCTTTTTTTTAATTACTGTTATTTTTATACATATTTTCTCATGATGTCAGAAGAAAAATGGGAACATAGTGAAAGAAAATGTCTCCCTAGCTATTGGCTGTACTTTCTTACTGCACAAAATTAAATGCCCAGTTTTCTCATATTGTAGGTTATAACTTCCTTACAACCTTCATAGGTAGAGGTGAGAACAGGGAGTCAGAGAAAATGATGAGTGAATATGGGAAAATAATTAGGTAGTAAGTGAATAAGAGAGAAGTTCATTTGGGCCACACAGTGAGCATAGGGAGCATGAATATGAGATGGGTTGAACAGGGGGAAACATGAAGAATATAATGAGTTATGAGTTCAGCATTGAAGATGGGGGGGCTGAGCAGTGAAAGCAGAGGAGAAGGGAGGCTGAAGCAAGGGAGTTGGTATCTTAGATGTTAGGTAAACCAAGCGCAGCCCTGCCAGGGGTGTTGGGTAGGGAGGTTTGCTTCTGTCTGTGTTGAACACTGAGCTTTCAGGCTAAAGTCATCTATGTGATATTTTCCTGAAGACTGTTGGAGTATCAACAATTAATTCAGTTAACTGTTCACTTAATTCAGATTTGATCAGTGGCAAATTAAGCTGATTTTATGAGGAGTACCTCCACAAGTCACAGGTATGTCTTTCATGGATGAGGGTGAATGAAATAACAAACCACAAGATTGAAAAATACAGAAGATGGCTTATACACATGGACACCAATATACCTTTTTGATCAGTTATCATTACATCTCATCAGTTATTTATTGATAGACCAAAAGATAGCATTTGCAGTAGCTCTTCTGACCCTTTCAGCTGGGTGGGAGTAAATAATGAAGGAGCTTGGCAAAGATTCTCCTTGTACATTAAGTATCTTGTTGAATTTCTCCTTTACCATTTTTTTTTTTCACTATTTTTCTCTTGCTTTTCTGCATCTGAGGCAGTGGAAAACAGAATCGGGTTACTTATACCCTAGGCCTTTCACTATTATTGACTGCTTTTTGTTTTGATAAATGGTGCAGAAAATCATGAAGAGTTACTCTGCCATTTTTTTCAGATGTTGAAAAAAATTAGTTCGTTTTCTCAGCAATGCTTTATTCTGCCCAAAGAACAGTGTAATGAATTCTGACCCTCATGATTGCAGTGGTAAGAAAACATGTCTGAAAGGACAGGATTCAGCACATCTCTACTTAAAATGAGAACCTGAGCAGGTCAGTAGGAAATCTGCTGTTGATGAAGGTAGCTCCTTTTGGCAAAAGAAGCACAGAAGAGCTTTATGTGCAACAACTGTGGGGAGAGAGAGTGAACTTGAAAGTTGAGTAGAAGTTGTCAAGCCTATGCTCTCCAGTAGTTGCTAGACCATGAAAGACATTGGTAGAAATTTGGGAACTCTTGAAGTGTGAAGGCTCTTTCCTCCCAGCTCTTTTCCAAGGTAGGTTTCTATTCCAGGTCTTAGTGTAATGGTCAATAACTTTTGTGAGTGCCAGTTCATTTAAATTCATAACTGCTCTCCTGTCACTGCAGCAACTTTCTCCTGATAGCAGTTTAAGGAACTATTTGATTTTTTTTTTCTCTCTGTTTTACGGATAACAACTTAAATTCTATTCCCATTGAAGTTGGTGGCAAAAATTCCACAACAGCAGGACATGGCCTCATCCCCAGCCAAGAATACCCAGCACTGGGAAACTAATGACTGCACTGGCAATTTTTCAGGCTTCTGTGGGCTGCTGTCAGTTTGCATATTAATGTCCAAAAAAATCTCAAATAAGAAACAAAACAAAATAAAACCACAACCACAGCTACTCACACAGCCAGGGTGTGTGTTTGTTCTTGTATCTTCATCAGTAAATGACTAGAAATAATTTCATTCTTGGATTCATTATGGATAGGAACCTGTCTGTGGCTGGCTATTTCTGCACCAGGAAGCCAAGCAGCCTATGAGGAGAGAGCAGGTCAAGTTTGGCCATAATGCTGCACTTCAGGTGCTCTGCCTTCCTGCAACAAAATCTTGAGCTCAGGTTTTTGCTTCATTGGCTGTGAACTGTCAGTTTATTGCCATCACTCTGCAATTAACTAGTTATAATCAAGTGAAGAAAAAAAGGGCACTGGGAAGCAAGCAAAAACCTGTTATTTTAAAACCTTTTCTGTTACTAGTATCTGAAGGGAAAATGTTTATTAATTCCCTTTATGTGAGCCTTTACAAAATCATAGAATCATCAAGTCCAACCATTCCCCAGCACTGCCAAGTCCACCACTAACCCATGGCCCTCAGCACCACATCTCCACAGCTTTGAAAGCTCTCCAGGGATCATGGGGACTCCACCACTGCCCTGGGCAGCCTGGGGCAGCCCTGGACAACCTTGCAGGGAATTCCTTCTTGGAGTGAGGGGCCCACACTTCTTCACCGTGTAAATCTTTTAGTGTTGTGATTTCACTTAATTTTAAACCGCTTACTATTAGTTTTCAGAGACAATCTCTCAGGAGTCTGTAAATTCCTGTTGGAACTGTGAACCTGGTTGACTTCAGTATTAGAGTTCCTATCTCTGTCTGTACAAGATGAGGGGCTTCTGTTTAGAAAGAACATTTGTTACCAGACATACGAGGTTTAATGGGATAAAAGATGAGCCCTTGCAAAACCTAAAGCACCTGAGAAGGAAATACTTCACAGGTTTAAAGAAATGAAAGGTAACAGCTGATAAAGAATAAGAGTCAGTGTTGGAAAATAGATATCAGTGACTGAAAATATAGGGAGAGTAAAGTGGTCATTGAGACGTACAGTAATTACTAGGAAATCATGGAAAGCAAAGTTCCAGAAATCAACCAAGTAGTTTGTGCTAGAAGTTACAAAATATACGGTTCTATGGCAGCCAATTTCAATCTCCTGATAGCATCAGTAATTTGCATTTTTATGCCCTAGAGGTAGTTGCCTTGAGATTTATAAGCCCAAATTACTTTCCTGTTTTGCTATGAGTGTTACAAGAGAAAAAAAACCCAACCAAACAAACAAAAAAAGAGATGACTCCTAGAGTTTTATTCTGCTAGAAAGGACAAGATAGTAAAGGTAGATTAGAGGTAGATTAGAGCAGGTGAAGGAAGAGATTTAAAAAAAGAAAAAAGAAAAAGAGAACAGGGCTTTCAGATACGGGTCTGCATTTTGCAGCAGAAATTCAATCAATAAAAAGCTGTTGTAAGAACAGCAGACACTCATTTGGGAGTTCTTTATGGTTTGTATTTAAATAAAAACTACGATAAAAGAAAAGTAGTGTAAACGCTTAGATGTGGAAAGCTCTTTAAACAACAGAAACCTGCACTGTCTTATAATGTTTTCTAGCAAGTGTCATTAATTTTAGGGCTTCTTGCCAACACCAATGACTGCTGCCATAGGGCAAACCACGAGGCTTTGTGACTCAACTGCTGCTTTCAGGGGAGCGAAGGGAAAAAGAAGTTCTCAAGATGTTTCCTGTGCTTTCAGCAAGAAACTGTCACATCCCTGGATGTTTAAAAGGTATTTCCTTATCTGATATGTTCTTTCCCTTGTCCGAGTTCTTTGGCTACTTAAGTCTGGGTTGCTCTGGACTTGTTTCAGGAAATCTGACTGGTTTTTATAGCTACAGATCCTACTCTTGATCATACTTGGGCTTAGTAAAGCAAATATATAACTAAATGTTGTTGTTGGCACTGAAATCATTTATCTGAGAGTTTCAAGCTGACTTAAAATAGGTTTAGTTTCACCTTTTTTCTAACTTTGACATGAACAGAGTAAGTTACGTTTCTAAAGTTAGCTGGTTTTTGATCTATTCAGGATCACCTCCTACATGGCTGAAATTGAGGTGGTTAAGGTGTGATAAAAGAAATGCAAAAATATTATTCTTGTTGCATAGGGAAGTAAATGAGTTAGCAATTTGCCCTAAGTTCTGTAGTTAGTGCATATTAGAGACAGGAATGAAATGTAAACATAATGATTTTTACTAGTCCATTTAACTGCTGTATTGTGCTTATCTGAGGATCTACAGGTCCTGTGTTCTGGTCTCCTACCCTGTGAAAAGGTTGAGTATGTAAAATACCTTTTTCTTGATAGATCTTTCCATGGAAATAACTATTAAAAGTTAGAGCTGACATGAATGTCAGGTGAAGGGATGTTGTCTTTAAAGAGCTGATTCACTGCCTGGCAAACCACAAGTTTCTCCAGCTTCTGTTAAGCTTAACAGCATGAAGAACTGCCAAAGTAATTACTGCAGGGAGAATAGTTCTGGGGAATGGTGTTTTTAGTTACTGTTTTTTAACATTGCTCCTTGGATAGCAAACTGAAGATATGGAGAAATCTAGTGCCAAGTTTTCTTTAAATTATGCAGAGATTTTTCTCCTGCAAGACCAAGATTCTGTGTGCAAGTTTCATGTCGATTCTGTTTTTTTCCCTATAACTACTGAGGTAGGATTTTTTTCTGAGTCTGTCATGCTCTGAAGCCACCAATTCTATAAGCATTATTTTGAAGTTATAGTTGACCATTAAAAAATACTTTTTCAAACTCATACTTTGCAGTCTTTCCATTCCTCTTTATGCTGCTTCTTCAGTCCTCCAAGCTGGCTGGTCATGGTCTCTCCTGCACTTTTGGTCCAGCAGGGCCAGCAAGGACAGAGGATGACCTGAGTAATAGCTGCACACCAGGGATAGCACTGACTGTTTAGAGAAGTTCTGTCTGCTTTTTGTCACCCTCAAAGCACATACATGATGTGGGACCTACAGGGAAAATGGAGAGGGACTTATTATCAGGCAGCACAGTGATAGGACAAGGGGGTAATGGTTTCAAACTGGAAGAGGGGAGATTTAGATTAGATAATAGGAAGAAATTCTTCACTACGAGGGTGATTGAGGCATGGAACAGGTTGCCTAGGGAAGCTGTGGATGGTCCATCCCTGGAAGTGTTCAGGGCCAGGTTGGACTGGGCTTTGAGCAATCTGGTCTGGTGGGAGGTGTCCCTGCCCATGGCAGAGGGGCTGAAACTAGATGATCCTTAAGGTCCCTTCCAACCCAAAACATTCTGTGACTGTGCAACGTGTATATCCACAAAGAGTATAATTTAAACAATATTATATAATGGGGTAATAAATATTTTTAATCACTTTGATTTCTTTTATTACTGTCTAGTAAATGACAGGATAGTGGTCTGGCTTTATCAGTACTGGGCTACCCCTTCTCATTTTTGGGATGCCCTTTGTGATACAAGCTCCCAGTTCTAAGCAATTGGCTCTTTGGTGTGGTATGTGCTCAGTTCCTGGGCCATACATACTGCCCTCACCCCCATTCCTGATGCCTCATCCCACAGGTTTGGGATGGCTGCGAAGGGTCAGGTTGTCCAGTTCACAAATTGCTTCCCGTGTTTATTTGCTGTCTGGTATTTACCCTCTTCAACTCCTTTTATCTTTTCCCACCATGTGTGTAGTATAGACTTTGAAGTATGTGGCCAAGCCTATGCTATCAGAAAACTTTATGTTAGGAGATATATAAAACTATTTATTCAATGAAATTCAGACATCAAACCACCAAATAATCAACACGTGAACTTATTAAATCTGCCATGAAGTGATCTCTGTTGAGCAGACATTTCACTGAGTTTCTGTCTTTGACAGTCTGTTCCCAGTGAAAAACATACACAAACAAATCTTGTTTCTGAAACATTTTGAAATTATTATATGCACTTATAGGACTCTTGTTATTATGGAGATCTTAGAAATATATTCTCAGTGGGGTTATAATAGCGTAGCTCTCAAATCATGGCATCCATGACCATCAACAAATATTTTAATCTGAAAAATTTTACAGTAATGCTGCATGAATGAAGACTCTGCAAACTGCTTTCACCTTGAATTCTTACAGAAATTCTACATGGCTTCAACTTTATACAGATTTGCATAGTTTAAATAAGGATTTTCCAGGTATTTAACAAAACATTCCTAGTGTTGCTGCAATCTATGGGAAAGGAGTTCTTTCATCCCATTATATAACACAGTAAAGATCGAGCTGATCAGCCGACAAAAATGTAAACACATCCCTGTTATAGTGGTGCAGGAATTCACGTAATGCACTTCAGAACTGCAGTGCCAGATACATTTTCATATGGCTCATGAATTCCAAAAAGGGTAACAAGTCTGCTGCATTTGCTCATCTTGATTATAGAGTGAATTAAATGCAGCAGCTGTAAGCCTGACATGTTTGTTGCTTTCATAATGCAGTAATGAGTCAGAGTTAATCCAGGCTTTTCTTTTTTTTCTCAAAGAGCAGCAGAAAAAAAACCAAAAACCAAACACCTTATGCACATTGCTGTTGAGCAGAAATAAAATGTTCTACTGATGTAATTTTTGTTTCTTTATGTTCTCTACTTCACCTACAGGGAAGGGACCATGAAATACTTCTCTTTGAATTCTTGCTATGAATTTTGGTGCACTTTTGATTTGTTTGTTCACCAGTTCACTCTGTCATCTCAATGAAAACATTATTTTCACAAAATCCCAGCGTGGTGGGGGTTGGAAGGGCCCTCTGGAGGTGCTCTGGTTCCACCCCCCTGCTCCATCCAGCAGGGTCACCCAGAGCAGGGGGCCCAGCAGCGCAGTGTCCAGGTGGGTTTGGAATC
>JAAGNO010020581.1:16947-57775 GCA_033439905.1 Ceryle rudis | reverse complement strand
GCAGGGGGCCCAGCAGCGCAGTGTCCAGGTGGGTTTGGAATCTCTCCAGAGAAGGAGACTCCACAACCTCTCTGGGATGCAGGGCTCTATCACCCTCAAAGTGAAATTTTGTTTAGGAGAAATTCAGCTTGCATTAAAAACCTCCAAAGCCTTCATCTGCTTCAACTGTAAACTTGAGAATTTTAGCTGAACAGAAACAGTGGGTAGGAAAGCTTGTAGCATGTGCAGCACATGGGAGATGCTTCAATCGAAATCGAGGCCGAGGAGGTGAAGAAACATGGGATAGTTAAGCTGGGGAGAAATAGAAAGGCTATTTGTGCTTTTAGTATCTGTATGTTCTGAATAACACTTGATCTGGTCTGGTCAAATGAGAGGGTATAGAAGTGCTGCTGTCTCTCTTTGCTTGCTTGTTTGTGGGTGTGGGGAGGGGGGTTGGTCCAGCTGATTTTGTGCCTTGTTTGGTTGGTGGGCAACCTGGCTTTGTATCCATTGATAGTTGATGTCAATAAAAACTGTTCTGCCCAGGGGTTTTCTTAGGATCAGAAAAGCTGCACTGCTTGTTTTTTGAGCTTTGTTGCTCATCTTTTTCACTAAAATTTTGGAGGCTTCTCTTCTTTCTCAGCCTTTTTCATCACTTCAGTTTACAGAAGGCTTATGCAAGCAAGCTGACTGTAGCAAAGATAATGAAGCCTTTTCAGGAAGGTAAAATCTCTTGCCGAAGAGAGAACACTTTCTGTCTTTGCTAGCTCATCTCTGCCTCCTCTGCAACACTGTCCTGCAGTAAATAACCCCAAAAGTGTAACATCTCTTCGACCTTATGACTAGCAATAAAAGGGCTTCAGGGCTACCCTTTAAGCGGGTATCGGAGGTATGTGGAGCTGGGCAAAGGACTCTTTGATGTGCCTTCAGGGTCAGCCGCTGCTGCTGCTGCTGAAGGATGTTGTGCTTCTTTAACCACTTGAAACCTGTGTGGCATTGAGTGTATGCAGCAGCTTTGGACTATGTCAGCACAGAATGAGCTTTCATAGGCTGAGATCATTGACCCAAAGCTCTTGGGAGGGCCCAAGAGAAGGTTTTATGTGCTTGAAAGTTTGACATGTGTTTTGAGTTCTGTATGTTGGTCTAATACAATAACTAACTCCCCTTACAAATTTGCTTACTTCAGTATTCCCTTTTCTTTCAGACAGACATATTTCACACCAGATAGTTCCAACTGTCTGTGTTCTGATGGTGTGAGCTTTACAGTCATCTCTGGAGAGTTGTGGTAGGGATATAACGTAAGTGTTAGTAGGAAAGAAGTTCATTGCCCGCTCAGAAGTGGGGAAAAAGAAAGCCCCAAGGCAAAGAAAGCCAATATGTGATCTGTTCTAGGATAAAGGAAGAGTTGTACAAGACAATTAAAGCAATATTTCAAATGTGCAGTTGTGTGGAGCCTTAAGACAGGAAGGAGACCAGGAAATTGTGCAGACTTTCTCATCTCCTTTCAGTGGACCCCTTACAGTGTTTATGGGATTTTTTTTTCTTTGTTCAAATGGCTTGTCTGACATTCCTCACACTACTTCAGTAATTCCTCCAACTTTTCAGTACCTTGACCTTGCACTTTTGATCTAGTTAGCAAAAACTTTTCCATATTTGATGCCCATCCAAGTAAAGCTGATGCATTCATCAGACGCCTTTACAATTTTGTTCACATCAGCAAGATGCTTTCTTCAGCTGCGTTAGCTCAAAAATACAGACAAAACTTAGAATTCTGACATCTGTGAAACCCTTACATGCCTCTAGGATTTCATTCTTTCTGAATATGAAGCCTCCATTGTGCCTTTAAATCCAAAAATGCCGAGTGCTTTTCCTAATGTAACTTTACCGATTCAATCCACAGTTCAAGAACAGCTCTCTTCATATGCAGTAAAAGCACTAACGTGTGTTAAAATATGTATTTTTCTAGTAAGAGACTTTCTACATTTGAGTGGAAGCCAACTCTATTCTATAACCATTTTCCATGAAGTTTTCCTAGATTCAACACAGGACACTCACGAGGTCAAAATACTCCTATTCTAGTCAGTCTTGAATTAGTTACTACTCAGATTGGCAATGGTTTTTTCACATTTCTGTTAGGCATGTTTCTGCTAAACAGGGAGGCAAAGGAAAATGAGAATAAATTCTGCTTAAAATATTCCACTTACTATCTAGCACAGCACCCAACAGTGGGAATTAAACACTTTATTACTGATAATTTACAGTGCACAACTTGTAGAAGACAAGTGATTGTTCTAATTTCGTGTATGTGCATGAGGAGAGGGAGGATAATATAAGAATTCTTTCTAGTTGCACTGGAAAATTATCATAAACGACACTAGCAATAGGTCACATGATCCCCCAAACCAGTGAAATTGCTGCTACTTCCCTCACTTTAACTGGCTTCAAATCAACAGCAGAATTTGCAGTGATACTTGGGATTTGTGGTAGGTCAGAACAGAGGAGAATATCCTTCTATAGAAAAAGCCCTAAAATATGAAGTCAGAAAAATGAAAATAAGCAACCACTTTCCTCACACTCTAACCTCAAAATTCAGAGTATTCCCTGTCTAGTATTGAAAGTGTATTCGGGTTTATTTTATAAATAATATTGTCCTTAAGTAACAACTTATTATAAATTTGAGGTAGGAGACGCTGGAGGATAAAAAAGAAAACTGATTTCCTCCAAATATATCTCCTAGGTAACAACGGTAGTTTATTTGGGCTGTAAACTTTTGATTAAAGGAATATATTTTGTTAGAGATCTGTGCAATGCCTTGTACAATGGGACACAAATTTTCTTTGTGAGTTCCAGGAAAATAATATGAAACCTAGATGAGAAGATATTTGGAATATTGATTTTTTCTTTTCTTTTCTTTTTCATTCCAATTCCATTCAGTTACTTTATGATCTTTTCCAGAGCAAACAGTTCATACACGATTCCTTTTTTTCTGAGCACAACTATTGCATTCTAGCAGCTGAGTGGTAAAGGCAGTGGCAATATTATTACAAATTTAAATAGAAACCCAGTACTGTGAATAACAGGGACAAAATTAGTCTTTAAATAACTGCAAAATGAATAAATAAAATGATAGAAAATTGGTGCATCAACATTACCTGGTCTGGTTATGAAGTCACAGCGTCCAAAGCCTGCTATATTCATCCTCTTCAGGAAGAGAACCATGCTACTTAGGTTTGATTCCTCTATTTTGGCTGGTGGATGTGGTTTCATTTCTTTGTATGCAAATTCTTCAGGATACAAGCAGAAGAGTTTTCCTGAAAGAAATTTCAGGAAAAATTGACTTTTATTTTTTTCCCCTTTGTTTTGTTTTTGGTTGTTTGTTTTTGTTTTTGTTTTTTGGGTTTTTTTTTCATTACCACATTGATGCTATTAATAATTTGAACTAATGGATTTAAATTTTGAGCTAATAATTCTACCTGATGAAGACATGCCCAGAATTTGTTTATGCATCTCTGCTTGACTTTTGCTGATAGGCTGCGTTATAACAGAGTCTGCTCTGATTCTAGGATTGTACACCTTTAAATGAAAGAGATATTAAGCATCAGATAAGTGAGCGAAGACTACAAAATATTAATGGTCTGTATTGAATTTTTGTCTAGGTCATTTTACAGAAAGTGTAGTAACAGTTTCATTTCTTTTTTGTATTACGTATTTCACCAGCTTGGAAATGAGAGCAGTCAGCACTGATAAATCGACAGACACATTTTGCAATAACTCTGTAAGTATACCCTAAAATAAATGTCTTTTTGTGAAGAAATGTACCTTACTAAAGCACAAAATGTACCATCAAGGAAAGCATCCAAGAAAATTATTTATTTCTTCCAATGACAGAATCCCAGCGTTGTCTGATAACATTTTGTTCCATAACTCCAGAGTTTTGTCTTAATACTGAAATCTGTCAATTCAGGACAGGAGAGAAGGACTGTAACAATGGTGTACGATGCCCTGTTTTATTTCCTTCTTAGCTGTACTTTATTTTGATTAAAGTGAGGAACTGATTCCCTGCTCTGCCCAGCAGATGATGTCCATAAGTATGGACAGTATGTAGTATATGGCAAGCCATATAACATCTGGGGAAGGCAACTTTATAGTCGTGTCATCTGAATTCACTTTAAGCAGGGATTTTAATAGAAAAGATAAAATGTGCTCCAGTGCAGGGGACGAATTTATTTTCCTCTGGGTACATTGGTGTTATATCCCAACTGCAAGACCGAGGTGGGATTTTTTTCTGCACAAAACTTTGCCTGTTCGCTTTACATTCAATTGCCTTTGGCCATATTGATTGAATATGATTTTGAACTGCCGAGGATGAATATTAGAGGACTAAACTTTAGCTGTTAGGGCAAAGTTGCTGAATTAAAGGGTAAAAATTGCCTGACAGAGGTGATTTGATGGCCAGTAGGACTGTGTTGGAACTGATTTGTTCCCGTTGCTTCATGTTTCTGATTCACAGAATTCTGGAAGCACTGAACTTTTACTTTGGGCTTCAGATTGTCATGGAAGTGACATTTGTTTCTGTCAGCCAAGACAACTGTAGTTTCAGAAATATGTTGAATTATCCTTGGCCTAATTCGAAACTGGTTTAGGCTTTTCCTCATGTTATACAAAAGTACAATGATTACTTCTTCCTTGACTTGAAGCCGAATTAGTTTCCAACACCCATATGAGAACCTTTCAAAATGATAGTTGTAGACACAGTTTTTTGCAATAAAAAAGAAAGGTGGTGGTAGTTCCTGAGCTTTTGCCTCAGCTGCTTTCAAGCCTGATCAGGATTAATGATTTAAGGGACTTCAGCTTTGGTGATTCCCTTCTGGATTATAAAAGAAAATATAAGCTATTGTTTCTTTTCCTATTATTGGAATATTTATTTTGACTAGCAAAACATGTAGGATAGTTACAAAGCCTGTCGTAGTGCAGCTTTCCAATTCATGTAATGACTTGTTCCTACATAGACACTCATTCTTTAGGACTTCGGTTTTGTATACATGAAAGAAACACGAGAGATGTGTTTGCAGCTGCCCTAGTCCTAAAATGGGGTGGAAAACAAGAACCGAGGCTGTAGAATGAACTTTAAAAGGTCAAACTGCAGCATTTTAAGGTGCCTGGGTGGAAGTACATCGTGGGAAGAACACAAGCAGCTTTAAAAAGGAGTGATTCCCTGTGTGATCATCCCTTGGTGTTATACAGTCTGTTGCACTACACTAACTAATAAACAAGGGATGAGGTTAATTTGCCAGACCAGGTAATCTGACAATAGGTAGCCAGCGACTGGTTGTATGTTGCTCTATCTATAAGATACTGAGGAGATAATCATGACTGATAAGCCAAAACTAAGTGAGATATAGTTTGCAAATGAAATGCTATTGGTGCTCAGAAGAGTGGCAGTTTCAGATGGGAGTGTTAATCTAGCTTTAGAAACCTGACCATTTTGGTTTCTGACTGGATTTAGGAACTAATTGTGGTTTTTTGCTTGATTTTCACAGGAGATGTCCGTGAAAATTATTCAGATATTGTTAATTTGAATGTTAAAAATATTACAGAATCTGACTTATGAAAGAATACAAAAATATACGATCCTTTAGAAATCATTTGCATCAACCTATTAGCTGCACATTTCCCATTCCCCCACCCTGAAAAATAGCTTAGCAGGAGTTCATTGTTGGTGTACTGATTCCGGATAACTTTACTAACCTTTCTTCTTTCAACACCAACATCAATGACAAAAGTTACATTCTTAATCCAAATCAACGGTTCTCCAAAGCTTGTGGTGAGTAGCACTTTTCTTCTATATTTTTTGCAACATTTCTGCTTCTCTTGATTGGGTTTGGGAATTAGGTCTTGTTTTGTAGGGTATAAAGGAATTGGGATGAGTTCTCCAAGGTCAGGATTGAAATTAGACTGTTCCTGTCTGATCATTTGGGAAGCTTTCTCAATTTCCTGTAAGCAGGAGAAAGATTTTTGTTTATTCTTTCCTCATGAGTATGAAAAGCAAGTATCAATATTTAATTTCAAAGCAACTTTTTTATTCTAAAATGAATTTTAGCTATGTATCAAACTACAACCACATTTAAATCTTACATGATTAATAATTAAAGGGAATAAAAAAGGGAATAGAACTGTGTATGAAAGTTTACTGGCTGTAACTGCTAAGTACAGACCAGGGAAAAGCTGAGCTGGTTTTTAGAAGGTTTTTTTCTGTTCTGTAATTTTCAAAATAGTCTTCTCTGGCTTTAATCGTATCCAAACCAACCTCCATGGGAAGCCAGATGTGCAAAAGTATGGCAGAGGAATAGCAAGGCTGAGAAATTATGAAACAATCACTAAATTTTATAGATGTAGGACATGTAGGATGCGGCCACATCCATGATTTAGCGCCCAAGAGTTTGGTGCCAATTTCTCGTGTGGGTAGGGCTGGTAAAGCTGTAGCAGGTACTTGGTATCCCACTGGTGTGTCCAAAATGTTTTCTCATTTTCTGGAACCAAAGATATGCATGTGAGTGCCCCGGGTGGCAGTGTCCTCTGGGAGATGTCTCTCTACGTGTTCACAGTGCACCCCAGGGCTGGCAATGGGAGGACCTGAACTGCTGGCCAAGGTGTGGTGTGCAAGGGTGCTGCTGGAGTCAGAGCAGGTCACTGCTCCAACCCTCTCCAGTCCCTAGTGGCCCCATAACTGGAAGGGCTGAAACGGTAAAGCTCCTGCTTGAGTCACTTTGGAAACCTCTATTACATTCTTAGTCCAATTGCAATACAAGAAAAGATCAAAGTATGCAGAAGCCTCCCTACTTTACCTGAATTACTAATTTTAAGAAGATATAAACATTGTAAAGGTTTTTATTGTTGTTGGGTTTTTTTCCTCTAATGATTAATAAACTCAGTGAAGTCTTAATAAAGTCAATAAAATGTTCCTAAGCTGTGTTAATGCAATATCACCTTTAAAACAGTCCACAGATTCAGAAGTCAAGTATCAATTGTAATATATAAATATTTTTGTTGACATTTTAGTCTCTTTTTTTTTTTAAATATGAAATCATTTGGTTTGTGAATGATTTTTTTTTTATAAACATATACAAAAATTATTCATAGACCTGTTCAGTTTGAAAGGGATTTTTGGTTTGGTTTCTTTTTTTTTTCCCAAGCATTTTTATTAGGCAACAGGAGCCAGGTGGAGTTTCTGTTTGAAGTTGGCACTGCATTCATAGCAGTTATAGGTTGAAAGTACTCTAAAAAAATTCTTATAATGATATGACAGGCATCTAATAGCAAGGCTGGCACCAAGACAACACATAAATCTTCACATTCTTATTTTATTCATATTTTTGTTCTGTTTAAAAGGCAGTTAAGTGCTAGGGAACAGTGAGCCATTAGCACTATGAAACTTTAAATCACAGTTAAGTAAGAATCCCTGGGATGTGAACTGAGTGGTAACAGTTCATAATGAGTGTTTTGTTCATCGTGGGAGAGAGGACTCAGTCATCTCTTCTCAGCAAGAAAGAAATCATTATTTTAGTATTGTGTGGGACTTGCCCATCAAATATTTCTTTATCTCTTGGAACTACTAAGGTGAATTTGTGGTTCTGAAGCAGCTTTAATGATATAAAGTGGAAGGATGAAGATCACTCTCAGGAAATAAATAATGATAATAATTTATAAGAATTTCAAGTCTTAAAATGTTGATTTGATGGGCAGATTGCTTTGACAACTATAAAGAACCATGACATTTTGTTGAGAAGGACCTGGTCGTGCAGCCCTGACAGCAGTGAATTCAGGGTGTCACTGCTGCCTTTAGGGATTCAGAGATGCCACTGTTTAGGAATAGTCAAGCCCGTGCAGACTCCTGCATTATCTGTAGCACCTCAGGAGAGACATTTGCATTTTGCTGTTTGTACAGTAATGTTGGGGAAGTTTGGAGCTGTAGAGGAGAATAAAAATGAGGGAGGGGGAAAAAAAATAAGAAAAAGAGGGAAAAAAAAAAAAAAGAAAGAAAAAGAGAATCTGATAGTTCCTTGTATTAGCTGTATGTATATAATGCAACGTTGTGTATACCAAAACTTCTTTGTGGGAAAAACCTGAAATGACAAAAGCTGTTGGGGGTGTCTGGTGTCTTAGATACTGTCAACAAGCTATCTGTAGGTCATGTAAAAACACAAATGTAAATCGTTCCCTGCTTAAAATCAGAAATTCTGGAATCGGTTAATAACTTACCTGTTCACACGCCAGAAAGATCACAATGTCACCCTTCTCTTTTGTATGGTGTATCTCAAAGAGCAGCCTCAGTGCAGACAGGAAGTGGTCCTTCTGAACGCTGCAGGAGTATACAACCTCGGCGTGCTCTTTGGCTTCCACTCTTATGAAGGGGACGCTGCCATAGTAATCCTGCAGTTTGCTGGACATATGAGGTGCAGTGAGTATTACCAGCCTCAGTTCTGGTCTTGATATCAAGACATCTTTAAGAAGGCCAAGTAACGCGACTGTTGCAACAGATCTTTCGTGGACATCATCCAAGATGATAACGCCGTAAGAGTTCAGAAGAGGCGTAGACATCATTTCCCTTTGCAGCATATCATCTGTACAGTATCTGCAATGTACAGACAGAAAACTCTACCATGTTTCTTGGAATATTCAGCTTTGACTGTAAGAAATTAATTCGGGGTCTTGGGGGCAGTTTGGTTCTTTCTGTTCTAACAAGAAAGATTTGGTAGGAACAGAGAGTCTGTTTCGTAGACAGTATCACAGTCTCAACTACATGTTTAAATCCTCCTTTAAGTAGCTAGAAACTCAATGTAATTCAATGACACTAAGTGGCACTATGGTTGAGAAGATGCTCTAGGCAAAAGAAGAAATACTTCTGCCCTAAAGTCATAACTTAAATTGCCTTTCATCTTCCAAACTATCTCAGCATAGAGCATTCCATAACCAATTCTTGAGCTAGGAGCTAGTACTTTTAGAGGAGGAAAAGAAGCTGTACACACATACTCGAGACACTGCAAGAACCAAGGTGAGAGATGAATAAGGCCCTCCTCCCTTTTATCCCTCTTATTTCTGCTACTACAGATTTTTTAAAGGATATTATTCTTTGCTGCGTTGCTCAGCAGGACTATAAATTCTTGAACCAGGTTTGAGTGTTGTGAGGGGATACAACTTGTTTCCATTTCACATCAGGAGCAGCTGCAGGAAGATGTGCTGCAGGATGAGGTTTGCACAGTTCTCCGTGAAAGAGAAAGGACACACAAAAGGAAGAGTGCTTGAACTTCATTTTCAGAAGTGGTGAGTATCCTCTTCTCCACTGGAAATCAGTGGCTGGGAAAAAGGCTTGTGGTCTAGATTTTATAGTTTGTACCTTCCATATTATGGAACCAGAGAAAACAACTCTCCTAACTTTCAAAGAGGCTCAAAAGGTGAATCCCTGTGTTGCTGTCACCTGCCTATATTTAGTACATTAAACGCATTTCTTATCTCTTAAAAATCCTAACTGCTTTTTTCTCTTGTTACTGAATATACCCCTTTCTAGCCATGGTTTTTGATTGCTTTTAAATTACCAGCTTTACTTTGTGATAGATTATCCCATGTTCTCTTATGGTAATGAGCGCTCCTGTACTGGAAAACAGAGAAAGAAAATGTAGAATGACCTGGAGGTTATTGAGGCGCTTAATGAAGTTTTGCACAGATGATAACCTTGCCCACTTAAATCTCTACCACGAGTTAGCACAGAAGACCTCCTCCAAGCCTTTTACAGCTTATTGATTAATCACAAAATCTCCAGTAGCTGCATTATAAATTATTGTTATTATACCCAACTTCATAAAAGCAGTGTTTTTTGTTTTTTTTTTTTATTTTCATACTATATGCAAAAGTCTTTTGCAGCTCTAGCAGCGTCAGCTTGTTAGGTTATCTGTCCTGACCGCGTTGGCAGAGCGGTGCAATGAAGAGCTGCGCCTGGAACGCTGTCAGCTGCAAACTTTTGCTCTTACAATGAACCGTAAGCTCCACATTAGTTTGAAAGCACTAAAACCCAAACACACAAACCTCAGGATGGTTTCTGTTGTACAGCAGCTTTCAAATGGGACAAAATACCCCACTTCGTGGCCAATGTTGACATCCATTTCATCGGCTACCCGCAGTGCCAGCCACACCGCCGTCTGCTTGTGGACCTGGGTGCAGACGACTACGCCGTGTCGATAGCACACAGAAAGGCAATACGCAGCACACCACTGAGGAATCTGTAAGTGAATAAGAAAACAGATGTATTTGGTATTTTACACGTTTAGCAGGGACTGTCATGCAAAAGAAGCAGAAAGCATGGAAGAACTAAATCAACCCGAGCACCCGCTGCTCACCCTCTGCCTGACTACTGACAGACGAGCTGCACCTAACACAGAAATTACCTGCCTTGATGAATGTCAGGACTCAGAATCTCTGAAGTAGTCAAGAGCTGGAGTGATGATAGACTAGAAGGCTTACCTCAGTTGGACTCAGATTAGTTTGAATATATTGCAGACAGGACAGAACTGGCCTCTTGGGAGCAGGTAACACTGGCAGTATCATTCTAAAGCATCTGCTGATGGATCCAAAGGCGTTAGTGCAGTGATTATCACAGGCTTCTAGCTGGCTCAGTGGTAAACCTGCCCCCGCTATATCGTATTCAGGTACTTGACATGAGAAACATGTCCCAGGAAGAAGAGGATTTCAAACTGACGGATGCCGCAGTAAGTATATGTAATTTCAGGTTAATTATTCTGTAAACAAAGATAACTGAAACTGAACTGCTCCAGAAACTTATGCAGTAGCTCTCTAATTTATATATTTACAGTAGAAAATCAACACTAGAAAATACAAATGTTATTATAATGAGAAAGTAAAACTACATTATAAATATTATTTTAGTGAAAGTATATTTAATATAAAGGTTTCAAATCCTTTACTTAACATATATAAACTAGGTGCATCAGCCACGTATTGATTTCTGTACAGTTATGTATAGTATTTATATATGTTTATAAATTTATAATTTCTATTTATAAACTAGCCAGTAATGGGTTACATCTTATGAAACTTGTTTAAGGACAATTAAAACCAAAACATTTCTTAGCACATAGTTTACTATTATACAAAGTTTGCTTTGTATAAACTGCAGTCAATAAGAAGGGGTAAAGGCTTTGCTCTTCAAAGAAAAACATTCCAAGCACCCTGTGCGTGTGTATCCTTTTGACAGGAATATAGGAATTTTCAGTGAGAAGTATAATGTCTCTTGTTCAATATATGATCTCTAGCAGTGTCCAGCTTCAAAGTCCCTGGCAGATATGAGATGCCCTGCAAGAGTAATTATCCTGCAGCTTTACCTGCAGGGAGGTTTTCCTCTGACCCCAATCATAAGCAATAATATTTTGCCTTATAACACTTGCTTGAAAATTCTTCTGTGCTTACTGAGGTAACAGACTTAGGTTGTTTAACCATATTATTACAACAGAGTTTGATAGTCCTAGTGGATATTTCTGTGTTTAGAGTCAACCAAGATCTTATCTTCAGCGAAGCCTTTTAAGATGAGTTCTGTAAAGTAATTGTGTATTCTTGGAAAAAGCATTTGCTCTCGGCTGAAGTGAGGAAAAGACCATTATTTCTCCCCGAGAAATAGCCCTACAGACTTCAATCCTTCATTCTCTGAGAACTTTTCCACTTTCTCTTATGACCTGCCTGCAAATCCACTGTATTTCTTTCTTGATACAGGACTAATCAGAACCCAGACACCCCTTTGAATAATACACATTGAATCCAGTGCAGGCATTGCAGAGTTTACCATTTCCACTGGGTGTTCAATGTGATGATGGACGAAAAGAGAAGAAAATGACAAGTTTAGTCATTATTCAGGAAGGAGCAATAAAAGTCTCCGAATGCACAAAATAGTGGCCAGCCAAATATAGAAGTAATGATTAAGTGATAAAATACTAAAGCAACCTGAAGTAAGTCCCGAAGTATTTTACACTGTCTAAAGACCATGGAAATACACCTGTAATTTCAGTAGGGGAGAATTTTACCTGTTACATTCTGTAATACACTTGAAAGTATATATTTGATTGGTTTTCAAGTTGAGAAGTGATGCTGTGATAAACAAAGCAAAAATTTACAGAGCATATCCTGGTAGATTTAATAATATTTTATAGAGGATTTTTCGAAGGTTAAGTTTATATTTGGCTCTCAGTTTTATAACTATAGTAGTGCATGTGGTCTTCAGAGAAAGGGCTTGATAGTTTTAAATATAGTCTAAAAAAAAAATTGTAATTTGGGATTTTTGTTGCTTGTTTATGACACTGACAGACAGTCTGAGAAGTGCTGCTCTTCAGTGCTCAACTTACCCTGAAGCCCAAAAACATCATCAACCAAGTAAAAATGGCTTGTAACAGACAAATGCAAAGTAATTATCAATTATTTGCGAATATTTGAAGAAAGTTATTTAAATCTATGCTTTTACATATACTTAATGCAGTCAAGTACAGATTTATCTTTATTTACCTTCTGTATTTTATTTTCCCTCTCCGGCCTTAATACCTCAGATTGCAACAGATGGCTGCACATCTGTTCCTACCCTGAGAACAGCTCAACTCAATACAACACTGTGTGCGTGCAACGCAGCTGAAGTCTTTGGACCTGGGTGTTACTACATTGCAACACCGTACAGTATTCGGCACAGCAACAGCCCGCTGCTAACAGAAACCAGAGACTAGTATAATGAAGATCTGGGTATTGATGTGCCTACTATAAGCAAAGGGCAACAGCAGTGAATAAGAAAATCATTGCAAAAAGACTTTTTTCATTTTAAAAAAGGATATCGTATTAGTAAAACAGTCATAGTGACTCTGAAAAGTATACAACACTAAATGTTCTAAAGATAATAAAAATACCCCCAACCAAGTGTGTTGTACTGACCTGGGAGCTCTTGCCAGTCTTAGCATCTCCTGACACAATCACAATTTGGTTATGAAGCAAACTTTCCATAAACGTTCTTTTCTCTTTCCACACTGGAAGTTCTTCTCTTTCTTTCAGAAGTTTATAATAACGGGAAGAGTAAGGCAAGCCATCAAAAGGATTAAGCTCTAAATCTTCTCCACATACAAGTATTTCCTCTTCATCACCATCGCTGCAGTCAAGTAATTCTGAAAAGCAGTGAATTTCTGGAGAAAAGGTGAAAACCTCCATTTTTCTTATGTATGTTATTCCCAGCAAAAACACATTAGTAATGGAGGGAGTCCTTTCTGTACTGATTAATCACTTGGGCCCCCTAAACCTGAGGAAATCCATTTCTGCTTTCTTCAGGATTAGTATTTCCCAGCTCTTCAGTTTCCAAGTTCAGTCTTGGGGTCCAGCTGTTGCCTCTGTCGTTTGTTTGTCACACTTCAAGTGGTTTAAGAACCTGAAGGAGCCTTGAGGAATATATATATAAAAAGTCATCCAAACTCTTCCAAACAGCAGTGATTAACCCAAAAGATGTTAAACAGATGCTGAGTAGCCTTTGCACTTTAGCAGTGTGTTAAAGCCAGACCGTAAGTACCAGCCCTTGTGTTTGCACTTGTCTGCTACTGCTCGGCCAGGATGGAGAGTAATTTGGAAAGAGCAGGCTGAGCCTGACCTTTATCGCTCCCGGCTGCTGTGAATAGGAGGCTAGGGAGTGATTATTGTGAGCGTGGAGATGGTCATGTGGGCAGCTAATCCCAGCACAATGGCCTTCACCCCTGGGTGCAGCAAAACCAGCACCAGGGCTGTGAGCCCGGTGCAGTTAGCGGGAGGTAAATGCTGCGTGAAAGCGTCTGTCAGGAACAGCCAGTGTGTTTATTTTGGGTTATATGCAGTGGTTCAGAAAGTCAGAGTAGCGAAGAGTCTTTTTATATACTCTGTGTATTGAGTCTACTTGGAAATCTTGTGAGGCTTCAACAGCAATTGAAAATGTGAAATACACTTAATACACTAAAAAAAAGCAGAGAGATGCCAACTCTAATCTTTCAAAGGCACCAGAAGTGGCCTTGAAAGATGGGGGAAGAACAAATCACTGACGTAAACTAACTCCAACTCTTAAGGCTCAAAAGTAGCAAAATTGAGTTTCCTTATCTTGACTGATCTGTACTGTAACACAGATATTAAATAACATTTTTTTGTTCTAGTTCCAGAGGCAAGTGTCCTGTTGAGCAATGATACGGATGGTGTGTTGATGAACAGAGAACTGAGCACAATACTTATATGCTTTTTCTGTATCAAGCTTTTTCTGCACTAAGGAATGTAGTAGAAGTTATTGCCTCTTCTTACAAATTTTTCTTCTTTCACAGCTTTGGACCATATTGGCTACAATGCTATTAATGCATTCTCTGATGACAGCAGCACAGAAAACCAGCAAAGAGAAGCAGGAGAAAATCTTTTGTTCAGCAGTCCGAATACCTCAGTCCAAACAAGATAAGTCTAATTATGTGCTGCTCACAAAACAAGCTGATTATTGGCACTTAGAGTGGCTGGCAGCAAAGAGCAACAGACTGCCCGGTTTGAGGGCCAAAACCAAATGCGATCTTCTGCAGGAGCGTCTCTGAAAGGCAAAAGGACCAGGTGACTTATCTGCCTGCTCTCTGGCTTTACAGCACTGCAAAATATGCTTTGGACTAACCACCAGTGAGGGTGTACCTGATAGGTGTAAAGATGATAGGATGACTTATCATGATACCCCTGAAGACGACAGGATCACAGAATCCCAACATGGTAGGGGTTGGAAGGGACCTCTGTAGATCATCTGGTCCAAGCCCCCTGCTCCAGCAGGGTCACCCAGAGCAGGGGGGCAAGGATCCCATTGTCCAGCAGGTTTGGGATCTCTCCAGGGACTCCACAACCTCTCTGGGCAGCCTGGGCCAGATCTCCATTATCCTCACAGTAAAGAAGTTTCTCCTTATGTTTAGGTGGATCTTCCTGCATTCCAGTTTGTACCTGTTGCCTCTTATCGTGTCACTGGGAAACACTGGCCCCATCCTCTTGACTCACACACTTTAGCTGTTGATCAGCATCGCTCAGCTCCCCTCTCAGGCTGCTCTTCTCCAGGCTAAACAGCCCCAGGGCTCTCAGCCTTTCCTGGGTACAGAGATGCTCCAGGCCCTTCAGCACCTTTGTAGCCTCCACTGAATTCTCTCTGGTATTTCCCTGTTGCTCTTGAACTGTGGAGTCCAGAACTGGACACAATACTCCAGATGTGGCCTCACTAGGACAGAGTAGAGGGGGATAACTTACCATGATACTTGTGAAGATGACAGGAGTCCAGTTTACATGTTCAGTGACATTGAATTAGCTCACATTCAGCTGAACTTGGAAACCACTTGGTGAAGCCCTTGATATCTAATGGTTTATCTGGTTTTCTGTTACATTTACATCTTTCCCTATTTATTGTTGCAACCTCTACCACTGAGATCCCTGCCTCTCTTAAATGTAGTTGAAATCACCCAATAAGGCACAAATATCATGAGGAGACTGAAACTGCAATCCACCAGAGGACTTTTTTGGTGAAGTTCATCTTAAGATGACATGAAGCAGACAGGTAAATTGCTATTATCCTGTATTTTATTTGCCTTTCACTTGCTCAGCAGCAGTAGCAGTATGTGCTCTCTGCTTTCTTCAGTTGCAGTATGGGCTCGTCTTCAAAACATTAGGAATTGGACAGCAGTATTTTCTGGTTTGTTGAACAACTTTGAGTGGTCGTATCACAATTTTTGTTTTGGTTTGGTTTTGTTTTTAATTTTTAGTACTTCTATGGAAGAGAGCAAATTTAAATGTTACCAAAGGAAGAAGAATGTTTGCTGTTTGAAAACCAAATGTTATGAAACAAATGTTCCTTTCATGATTAGCAATGTTTTAACAGAACAGGTTGTTAACAGGTTTTCATTATTTATCTTTGCTAAAATGGGCCATGTAAAACCTTTATCCTGATCTTCAGCCAGGTATCTGAGTACTTTGAGCCTCTCCCTGGAGCATCAGCCCAGCAGCTTCTCTGGCAATCAAGGAGCCTAATGATCAATGCCAGACACTGGGTTAGGAGCGTGATTGAGCACTGCCTTTACAAATTAAGACACCCAAGCAATAGCTCTTTGCTTCTGAATATGCCTCACGGCTAAAGCGCTGCCTTTTTCTTCCAGAGGACCGGTTTCTGGTCTTGCCTCTTTTAGTCCTTGGTTTTCACCTCGCAATGTCTGTCTAGCCTGTCATGGTCCCTGCCACTCCACCTGCTTTCGACCATTCTGTTGGATGTCTCCTGTAATGCCACTGCAGTTGATCTTGGCTTTGGCTTTGCTATTTAGCAACATCTCCTCTTCCCTTTGGAGCATTGCGCCCTTTTCTGATAAGGCTTCTCGATCATCTCTTCTGATTGCTGTCATTATAGCAAGGCCTTAAGGATTTGCAAGATACACTTTTTAACATAATACAGAAGGATTTGATGAATTCTAATAAATAAGGAACGCTTGCTGCAGATGAGTGCTTTTAGCAAATTAGGGTCTAAGCTGCTTTCAATGAGGACTTTGCTATTGATTTAAATTATGTGGTGTTGTGCAAGTGCTTATGATAATGTGCTGTAGGAAAGCAGTAAATACCACATAACACATTCTGTATCTTTAATAAAGCCTTGTTAATATAAAGGTACTCTTTGCAGCTTTGCTATTAAATCTTTCAGAGGAAGAGGATTTTCTCTGTGTAATTTACCCAGAATTTGGATTTGTAATATCAATGGTATTATAAAGTTCTTTCTTCTCCATTCCATTTTCCTTCCCCCGTTTTGGCAGCAATAGTTTGCAATAACATTGAGAATTTAAGAGTGTCTCTTCTTTTTCTCCCTAGAATGTTGCTTAAATAGAGGGTTTCAGATAAATTTATTTTATAATGAAGCAAATGCGGCCTAAAATATATCACATTTTAAAAAACAAAATTATAGTTTATTCTTGTTAGGTGAGAACCAGTAGATGCTGTCAGGAACCATTCCTTTTCCCATCCTATTTTCCAGTACAAAATCTTTTGATGCCAAATCCCTCCAGCACTCCTGTGCATGTCCAAAGGGACGTGGAACTGCATCTTTGCAAGCTGGAATTTGTAATTCCTAACCTTGAATAACATTTGTCCTGAAGGCTTTGCTAATTTTCCCTTTTAATATAAAAAAATATGTATGCTGGTAACGTATTTCTAGTTGCGTGCCTGGTACAATGCCTGATTGCTCCCCTGCAACTTTAGACCAGGAGCCATCATCTGCTTGAACTCTTTGCTTTTCTTAATGAGACCAAATGAGGGTTATTATTCAGTTCAGAAGACAGATGGCCTTCCAAAGTAGACATCTTTCTGTTTTACATACCCAGATAGCTTAGTTTACTCCCTGGGACTGGGTTACCTTACTAAGCCACCTCTGGTTTCCCATGACCTGAGGCTGGTGGCCTCACCTGTGGGACTCCAGGGCCACAAACATGGTGTTGCAAGTAGGAGGGTTGAGCAGTAACTGGATTTTGCACTATGTTAAATCCTCATTTAAGAGCTTTTCTGCAATAGAAGTAGGACAGGGGACAGGGGTCTCCTTGTGTATCATAAAAGCTGGGCCAGTAACCTGCACACATAAACCTGCTGGAGCTGATTGCAGGGGGATGCTGTGCCAAGCGTTAGTAGAACCTGGAGGTGAGAACATCACCTTGATTTATGGAGTCCTGTCACTAAAAATGCCACTTTAAGAGTGTCTGCAGGATTTTTGTATTTTTTTTCCCCCCTTGTTGCTATGAATATGAAAACTTAGTGCCTGGCCAACAGACACCAAACAAATGTGGAAAAAACACATCCGAAGACTCTGTTAGTGTCTCTGTTGGCCTGCTGACAACAACATTTAACCTTGCTTATACTGTAACTGTATTACTGTTTATTGAGCAAACTGTAAAAGTAAAATAGAGAATTTCCATCACATGAGAAAGGCTGGAGCAAAACAGAGGAGTCGCACCTCTATTGTGTTTTAATTTCCACTTAAGGTTTTGTTGCCTGGTAAAATATGATTGGTTTTACATTACTGTGCTTAAAAGTACTGACAGGAGGTGATAGATTGGCTTAGAACAAAGTGTTTCAAGTCAGCAAATAATAAAGAAAAAAAGAATCTAGTTTTAACTCACTGGTTGCCCAGTAGAGAATGAGAATATTAGGGGTTTTGAGCTGGAATTGTACATGTGTAAGCATTAAACTTGTTTCCTTTTGAGATTCTTCATTTTCACATTTCTGTGCAAGTGAAGGGAAAATATTTTAGACAGTTCTTGGTTTTATTTTTCTTGTTTGCTAATTGTGGATTGAAATTGGAATTCACTTAAAAACACATTGTCATTGTTTCACATATTCCATACTATTGAAAATAATAACACAAATAGAGTATTTTAAAATTCCACTCAGATTTCTTAGGAAAAGGAAATGTGGCCAGTGACTTGAGAGGATGGTTTTGGATTAGGATAATCCTATGAGATTCAAGTCAAGGAAATATTATCTTTTTTCTTGGAGTCTTTAATGGTCAGAAGCTGTTTTATCACTCTGGGTATGATGCAGTGACTTTGCTCAGTTCGATACTGGCAACAAAAGTAAACTGCTTGAGTATTATTCCTACTAATGGGTTACAGTGAGTTTGTCATAAACTGACATGAAGTTTAAGCAAATTTTTATTTTTAAAAGGAGAAAAAGTAAACTAAATATACAATTCAGTATCTTAGTAATGGTTCAATATCCTGTCCATCCCAAATCGGTAGCGTGAGCAATTTAAATGATTTTCAGTAGTGATAACTGGTATCCTTTTGCAGATAAGGATAAATAAGATTAATTTATATACCACTTAAACCTAAACAGACTTCTGGAATGACCTGGCATTTTGTCCATGTGCAGTAACCGGCGTTAGGTTCCCATTAGTACTGAAATTATCATGCCTGCTGGGCAAACCTAAAGCTGCTGGAATTTTGCTGAGTCTGATGAGCACGTTCATTTCTGTGATGGGCAGTGGGAAGAAGAGATGGTTTTGAAGAAAGAGGTTGGGAGGTTACTGCCAGAACCCAGTATCCTCAGGTCATCTCGAGGAAAGGACTGTGGGATGGACCGGCTTGGTACGAGGCACAGGCTGAATGGCTTTTACTTTCATTATTTAACAAAAGAGCTGAAAACAAGTTTTTCTTATATATTACCATATTTATCACCATCATTTGCTTGGTAAAACCATTGTCTATCTCATTAGCTGTAGTATAGCTTTGTTAGGACATTACCCACAAATGCCTGTCAGCAAGGCATCAAATCTGTTTGTTTATTCTTCCTTTGAATGATGATACGCAAAGCAAACTGGTTGCTAGATGTATCTTTTGCATGTATTTTTCCTGAGCCTTAAGTGTTATTTAAACACCAAGACGTCTTAAGAAGACGGATGATCAGAAGCCTAAATGGAATTTTATTTTATTAGTTGGTGGGTTTTTTGTTGTTGTTGTTGTTTTGTTGTTTTTCTAATGTAATGGGATATCTTCATCTGTTTTTTATTCTCTTTATGTTATTTAGAAAAAAACAAGACCAACATCCTCTTTTCAATTCATTAATATAATATTCATGTGTATTTTAGACTTAACGCTTTCCAGAGCTGGAACAGCAGGAGGAAGAAGAAATACAGATAATTCATAGGGAAGAGAAAAAAGGATATTTTGAACTTGGATTTGAAATGAGATGAAGAGTCAGCAAGACGGTTTAGAGCAGTTTGTTCCAGATGACAGGAACTACAGACAAGAAGTTTGGGTAGGGGCCAAAATGTCTGTTGGGGCAGCAACAAAAACTAGTCCTGTAGCAGTGTGGGAAATAGAGAAACATCAGGCTGTTTGTCAGGGAGTGCTTTTGCTTTATAAACTAATAAAAAATCTTCTCTGGAAAGTCTCTTAGAATGAATCAGGAACTATGTTGGTGAAAATATTAGTGATGGGGTTATATTTTTCTCTGAATGAGAAGGCTGAAATATCTTCATGGCTTGATATATGAATTTCTGGATTTTGGGGAGGTAAAATGTGGAGCACACGGAAGGGATGTCGAGCAATGAAAGAGGAAGGTGTGCAGTGTAATGTGGACAGTGAAGCATTTACAGATAGTGGTAAATAGTGGTGGTGATAGCTTTATGAGCAGCTGACAAGGGATCAAGGGGAAAGCAAACCTTTAGTCACCCAGCAGTCAGCAGGTTTTTGCAGTTGATGAAAAGGAGCCATGATTTAACCCAAAGAGTTTGAGGAAGAGTTATATGGGTTATTCAAACTACCTACCTCAAAATCAGAAGGTGTTTCCAGCTGTAGAAGAGGTTACTGGAGAGACGAGCTGACCTGCTGTGTCAGCAGAGTGTGGATGAGCAGTTGTTTTAGGAGTTCAGAGCTTCAGTTTTCTTTACAACTTTGGCAGCGGGTGTGAAACTTTTCAAGTGGTCATTGCTGCTTTGATGGATGATAGAATGAGAAGTCTCTTTAGAATTAATGTTCTGTATTCTCAGGTACTTCAACTGCCTCTTCAGGATTTGATTGATGGGGCTATTTTTATTATTTGCCTGACAAAATATATTACACACAGACACCCCCCCGCCGTGTTTTTATGTCATAGGTGTCTGCCTTTCTCTACACTGAGGTTTATTCCTTTCACTGTGGGTATGGGTTTCTAATGCTTTAGCTCGTGCAGAATGGAAAAAGCATGTGTAAATTTAATCTAGTTTATTTCTTAATATAAAAAGAAAAAGTATTCTGGGGCTACTTTGTTGTAAGTACAAATTTGATTGATTTTTTTCACATGACAGAAATTTTCATTTGTCCTTATTAACTTTTAAGGAACTTGTAACTTAATAACTTACTTGGTGAAGCACGAGGTGTGGAAACGTTGCACATTACGAATGTCTTCTGACAAACAAATTCTGTGCTCCTGCAAAACCCAGTGCTATAGGAATGCAAATAAAATCCAAGCCAAAAGGATGAGAACTTTGCCTTTATGAAGGATTGACTTTGCCTGATGGGGCTGAACAGTTTTTTTTCCAGTACTGTTTGAACTGGGCTGAAGTTGATATGGTCACACAGTTACTGTCACTGGGAACTGGCAAGGATCAATGTGCTCTGAAATAAAAACTTGTTTTGTTTTGACATTAGGAGATGGTTTTCATGTGACACTGCCCTGGCTCGATGCCTCTCAGCTGCATTTGGTCACTGCCACTCCTGGGTTTCATTACAGAGCTGTTGTAATGTCACGATCATCGACTTGAGACCCAGAAAAATCCCGTGTCATCGCTTTGGCCACCATTTTGCATTTATTTCGTCTGAGGTGTGAGGATATTCCAGATCTAATCGGCTCAGTCAGAGTTTTGTTGCAGGCATAAATGGAGTCAATCTTCATTTTCTGACTTTTACCCTACAGTCTTTTTCAAGCCAAAATATTTGGGAAGCCAATGTGAGCTGGCATGGCTATACTCTGCCAAATCAAGTCCTTCATGATGTCGCATATGTCGATAATAGTATGAACGTCTGCTTCATTACAGATGCAGAACTAAATGTTTGGCCTTTGAATTTAATGGGAATTTTGCCATTGATCTAAATCAAGCCAAATTTTCCTCCAGAAAAATGTTGTTACTGTATCTGTGAGATGTGTGGCTAAATGAATTATTTAAATGTAGCTTCTTTTCTCAAGGTAGAGAGAGCCCTTTATGTGGGGTCAAACTTTGTTATAGTTTTCAGATGCAAGCAAAAAAAAGTAAATGTTAGATAATGAGTCACCTCTTGATGTTCGATTTCTGTTTACCTCTGTAAGAAGAAAGCAAATACAATTTTACATGTTGAATAAGAAAAATACCTGCTTTATTATTTTCTTTCTTCATTCTCAGTAACTACGTTGCTTCTTCTGAGAAAAGTTCACCTTTTATGCCGCTTAACTTTGAAAGTTTCCAGAAAGACAACTTTGACTTTTTCCTTTGATAGCACTGGAACCCTTTTAGCACTATGTTGGGAAGGGCTATATGGTCATGGTAATGAAATCTGGCATCTCTTGTTATAATAAATACTTTGTTTATAAGAAAATGTAAATGGGAGGCAAATACAATATCTTTGCCTTTTGTAGGTGTGTAAAGGCAGTTTGGGTTTATTTGATACATCAGAATATAATTGGAGGCACTGACTGGTATCATTTATTGTGAAGAACTGCGCATGAGCTTTCATGAGCTTTGAAGGAGCTGTTGGATATTCAGATTCCCTACTCATTATTTCTACACTCTTTCTTTTCAGTTACTTTCAGTCGTGGCCTTTACTGAACAAATCATTGCAAACTACTTCAGACAACTGGGGCAACGTATCACAGCCTTGTCTCTAGCAAGGTATAAAGGAGGGGTTTTCTGTCTGTCTATGTCTGTCTGTCTGTCTATGTCGGTCGGTCTGTCTGTCTTTCTGTCTGTCCGTTTTTCTGTCGGTCTATCTTTCTGCCTCTCTGTCTGTCGGTCAGTCTGTCTGTCTGCTGTAGATCAAATATATCCAATACTAAGCAGGGTGTTGTATATTCTTTCCTGCTTAATGACAAAAAGCACATCTGATGAAATGACAGTGAAGTGAGACAACTGTGACTCGAGTGAAGGGGTGGCGGGGAAAAGCTTTACAGGAATAATAGTTAAAGCAGTAAAATCATACTCATTGAAATCTGCAGGGAGTTGAGCTTTGGTTTCTTAGGTGGGGAATCCAGTGACCAGATTATGTAATAATTTGAGGTCAAAAAACCCCCAAACCTCACACTCATCCTTCAACCCCTCTCCCCACCGTAATGTATGATTTCTGATCTCCAGAGCAGGAGCGATGGTGCTGCATCCAGCTTGCTTTGCCCTGTGTCCAAGGCCGAAATCTGATTTAGGCTTGCAGAGGCTGCTGAAGAGAAAGTACCCCAAATAGACAAAAATCGACTTCTTTCTCCTGTGTTTATTATTACTCAGTGGGTTTAAAGGATAAAAAATTCCAAGACTTTCGTTGTCCATGGAAAATGTGATTTCCTTGATCAAGATGGCAGGATTTTTTTATAATGCTTTCCAGATATAGTATTTTTACTAACATGCAAATTCTTGATTAGCAATTAAAATTGTCTTATGCATAGCAATAGTTACAGGACAGCCTTTGCCATTGCTGAAATGTGTTCAGTGGACAGAGATTTAGGTAAGTCACCTGTTAACTATTGTCAACGAAGGTAATATTTTCTCTTCATTTAGAGAAAATGAGATTTAAGTGAGAGCAAATCACGAAAGAGGAATGGTAGCTGTATGTATCTGGTAGTAGAAATGGAGTATGTGTGTGTGTGGTATATTCCTTTACACACAAACAGCTGTAAGTGCTTCAGGTTAATGTTGAAGAGTCTCACTGTTCTAGTAAAGCTTTGCTATTCCAGACTGCAGAAAAACTGGAGTGACTGGGGGAATATAGACTTCTTATAAATCATTTGCTTATGCTGCTTCTCTTTACTCCAAAAAAAAGCAGATGGGATTTGAAAATCATTCAGGAAATGTTTGAATTTTTAAGTTTCTTTGAGCAGGACCAGGTTAGCTAGACAAGTTGGCAGCAGAAAAATAACCATAAAACAAGGGTTGGATGATGTGATCCCCAGCTCTTTGTGATGTCTTCTTTGGCCAAAAAAATTAGCTGGATGGGTTGCTCAGTTCTTCTAGTACAAGTTTGCTCTTTTTCTGTTAGGTTTTTTTGGGGGGGGGGGGGCGGGTTCTGAAGGTGATTCCTGAAGGTAAGTCTTGAAGGCTTGTGTTTGCAAATACACCATTATCTGTTGTATGCTTCTGGAAATTACACAAATTGTAGTTGACAGTGTAAAACTGTAATGGAACAGGAAGCTTAGAGGACTCTCCTTCAGATTAAATGCTGCTTCTCACCTTTGCAATGAGAGACAGCATTTCTTCAGGGAAATGAAACCATTTCATCAAAAGAGCAGGTACCTACCACACTAGATCAGGTCCTTCTAACAAGAGCCAATTTAGACACTATGATAATTCAGGCTGTGCGTTGAAAGGGAAAGTGCCCCGAAAAAGGGATGTCTTACAGAGAGAGGATGTAAAATCTTGCTCCAAGCATTTGTACCACCTGGGTGGAGAACATAAAATCAGTTAGTTCCACTGTATGGATAGTGCTGAACCTTGTTACTTACTATGTAAGCCTTTGGTGGTACCAAAGTGATAGAAGTTTTACAACCAAGGGGTATAATTAACTAATAACATGTTAGGAATATATTTGTAAGGGATTTTTGTCATAGGAGAATTAGCTGAGTTGACATTGAGCTTACGCAGGCTTAAATGGAGTGAATGTGAATGCAGAATAGTGGGAATCAGAGGGAGAATAAATAATGAGTGGGTTTGGTTAAATCCAACAGGATTTATGTTACTCATTGGCTTAAAAAAAATACAGTATTCACACTGTTTTGGTACAGAGTAGTATAGCTTACAAAAACCACTACAGGCTTTCTCATAGTAGTTGCCAACTGGTAAGTGTATCTTACAATGTTTTAAAACATAACTGAAGAGAGATTTAAATTATTTTAAGGTTACTCCGCTGTAAATGGAAACTTCTTAAGGAAACCTAGCAATATTTTGATGGAGTTCAGGTAATATTTACGATACTAACAGCTGTAGAGTCTGCTTTTTTCCCCTTTACGAAAGGAAATTTATGTAAAAATAATATTTTTAAGAGTCTGTTGCAAGTGGTGATATCATTGGGCATCCCAGCTCCTCAGGGGTATGGGGGTGTTGTCAGAGTTTGGCTCTTTCACGTGCTTTCTTTTTGAGAAACGCTCCTTCCCAGCCTGTCAGACATCCTGATCATTTGCAAAATCAAAGGTTTTCCTCATCCTATCAGTGGAAGTACACTGGCCACTCTTCTGCCATATTTATGGCATCTTGTTTTCCCTGAAGATCTAGAATGCCAAATTTTCTTGTCTCTTTTCACCCTTTGCAGAGATTTTTTTTCCTCATTTGTGTGTTTATATTCACGCTTATCAAGACTCACATCTTGTTTTCAAAATTATCTTTCTTACATCCAGATTTTTGTTATTGGAAGTAGTTTAACCAGAAACAAAAATGCTGGTTGGGTTTTAAAATTGCTGGCCTTAACTGAATATGTCTTGCCTAATTTAAAATTCCCGCATACGGATTTTTGGTGTCCTCACTTTTTGGGTGTATTGTTGCAAATTTAAGGCACCATGTGTTTTATCCAGGCTATAAGAGCAGGACGGCAACCATCTCTGCTTTTTGCTGTCATAAAAATAGAGATATTTCTTTTATACAGTCAGGAAACTCACTATTTGAGGTTGAAGAGTTATTGGCTAATTAAGCAACTCTTTGTAGACCATGATGATTTACATTATTATTTAAAGTCATATAATAGATCTGTTTCTTTTGTCCGGATTATACATATATGTATGCTGCTTAAAAAAAAAAAACAAACCAAAAACAACAACAAAAAGGAAAAAGAGAGAAGTAGAAGGGAACTTCTGAATTGTTATTCCAAATTTTTCATCTTTTTGTTTGGTTTTGTTTCCTAGATTTGCTTACTTTGTGACTCAAGCTGCTTGGTAATATACAGCAGCATATAACCTTCCTGCAAACATCATGGCATCTCAGATTTGTTGAAAAGACATTCAGTCAAAGGAGCTCTGGGTGTACAGAAAGATTTAATGAGAAGTAGAATCTGCATTATAACTGAATGCATAGGCTCAGCGTGCTAGATTTCTAAGATATACCAATGCAATAACTTCAGATACCACGTCTCCATCAAATAATCAATTTAGAAGTCAATTCTGTTACTTAGAGATACAAAAGACGTGCGTGGTTTTTGTGTGTGCTTGCGATTCTCCAGGCATCTATTACAGGTACACGTACTAAATCAAACAATAACATAATTTATTATTGAATGGCCAAAATTCATTTTCTTTTATGTGAAAATATGGATACACACTATATTAAATAAATGTTTAAAAATATTCATTCTTAGGAAAGAATGAACCACATCCTCCAGTTAGAGAAGTGATACCCCACTATATTCAATTGTTTTGGGCCCCAGTGGAAGCAGCAGATGGAAGAGGATCAAAAGGACAATGGTTATAATATTCAGTTGGAAAAAGGAGAACCAATGTTGCGTGCTTACGGACTCACATACACGTAGGTGCTGTGGTATTGTCTTCAGATTTGTAAAGTAATGGTTGGACTTGATGTTCTTAAAGGTCTTTTCCAACCATAGCAATTCTAGCTGTGATTCTGTGAAAGCATTTTAAAGCTGAGTGTGATTCAAATACTGAATGGTTGCAGTAAATGTATCTTTTGCAAAAATAAAATGCAATATTAGAATTTTGCATGATATTATTAAGATTTAAAGTCATTTATTGAATAAATATTTTGAATAATGCTATTTTTACTGTAAATATTACAAAGGAATATTTTTCTACTCTGCTCAATGTGTTGGTTTTGTTGTTTTGGTTTTTTTTTTTTTACAGAAAGGCACATTACAAGTCCTGGGTAATTTTAGAGCTATTGCACTCCTGGGACTCTACCGTGTCTTCCTTCTCCTGATCTCTCATGGTGTGATTTCTTCTAGAGAGGAGTCAGTCCATGGAGGGATAACATGCACAATTCTGAAGTGACTTGTAACAGACCAATACTTTCTATTTGCTTAGATGCCCCATCCCTGGCACCATTGCAGGTCAGGTCGGATGAGGCTCTGAGCACCCTGCTCTAGTTGCAGATGTCCCTGCTCCCTGCAGGGGGGTTGGACTGGATGACCTTGAAAGGTCCTTTCCAAACCAAATCAGTTTGTGCTTCTATAACATACTGACTTTTAAGGTACTATCACAGTCCCTTTCCTTTGAAGTAAATATGAAGTGGTGGTGGTAGTAAAATGTGGTGTTTGCTGGGTTGGTTAAAAACACTGCACACTTTTCCCACAGATGAATGTATTTTCTAGTGACCTATAGTAATGTCCTTCCAAAATTTACGTTGGAAAGTTTGTCACTAGGTGGCAGAATTAGACTATATTAGTACTAACATTATTTATTTTTTTAATGATTTGTCCAGTTGGCTTCTTCCTATTCCATAAATGCCTCTTTGACAACACCAAGCACTGAGAAATATCTATATGTTAAAAAGAATTCTAATAAATGCAGCTTTTTGGAAGGAGTGTTTTTGGAAAAAAAAAATAAAATATCCAGTATAGTATGCTGGACTTTAGAATTGCTGTAAATATTTGATTAATACTTCACTTTTGAATTGTGATTAAATCTACTTTTCTTTTGAAATCTTCACTCCCACATTTTACAAGCATTTTAGTATTTAAATCTGTAGATGATCTGTAAATGAAAGCATGTTGTTCCCCTTTGGTGTTTCCCAAAGATGCATAATATTCAGATGCTGCTTTAACTAATGTGGAGGTAAGGTACTTATATGTGAAAATGTTTTTTCTTGTCTCTAAATGCCATTTTTCATATGAGCAGAGCTCTTTTAGAGGCACCGTTAAGGTTACTTTACAAATTAGATTTTCCCTGTGTGGGACAATTTAAAATGTTTTTAGTCTGGGACATAAGGAAAACTGAAAAAGCTCTACTCTAATTAGAAAATCAGTGATTATAGAATTTGTATTCTGGTTTTAATTTATGACTTAGCTTATATTGAAAAAAGTAATTGTGTTCCAATATAGATTATATCCTGGTGCCTAGATTTGACAGACGCATCAGTAAGGCAGCAGTGATGCAGAACTTGACACTTTGTTTTGATAATGCTTGTGTTTTGAAAACATTGCAGAAACATTTCTGATAACTTGGTATGTGCTGAATTGTTTGGAAAGTGTTTGGAATATTTGAAAGAGCACAGGAGAATTTCTCTTCTTTTTAGAAGATATGCTGCACAGCACGTCGTGGGTGGCTGTGAGCCAAAAATGTCCTACAGGTATCGATTAAAGGTCATTGGTCCTAAAGGAGCTTTTGCTCATAGTTCAGTTATCTCTGTGTTCCCTCCCAGAAAGTAGTACAGATTTCAAATCATAATGAGGTGACTAATTCAAGGACTCATTTGACAGATTAAAAAAAAAAAAGAAGAAGAAGAATTGCTTATAAAAATGTCTTTTCTTAGCAGACATCAGGGAAATCACAAAATTTTACTTTAATACTCAGATTACCTGATATGGACCAAAGTTATTCTGTAGATTAAATAATAGTTACAATAGTCTCTAGAGTGATCCCTAACATAATTTTGAAAATGAAGAATAAAACATTACTTGATTTCCATCTTCCTTTTTTGTTTAAACCGTGTTTTAAAATCTTTTTTTTTTCCTTAGCCAAGTATTGGTTGATCGAGGTAAGAAGGTGGAAAAGCAGCTGTGTACTTTGTGTCTAATCTCATGCCTTCTGGATTTAGGAAGAATATGATTATGATAGCAGAAATGTTTCTGTCAGTGAAAGTGTAGACTTGAGTGTTCTTTCCTGATTTAGATGGCGATTTTTATTGAGAATGTCAGTTGCATTTCTTTTCAGGTGTTGGAGACACCGGTCATTGAATATCTTGCCTTGAACATGTTGTAGTTCTGAAGTTGTTAATAACTGCTGTTGGAGGTGCCCAGTGGGATGAGACCAACTACAGAGAGGATGTTCTTAAAAAGACAAAAGCAAAAGTAACTTCTGTAACTGGCAGATGTTCAGCTATAATGAGAATAATATAATAATCATTAATGATGACAATAATGAATAGTGGTTTGGGGTTTTTTTCCCCTCTAATAAACATTCTCATGCTTGAATAATGTCTGCTTGGAATCAGGCAACTCATTTTCAAGTTCTTCAGAAGTTCCAGTTTTGCACATTTTCAGCTAACACCTGAAATGACTTCAAGAATGAGTTTTTTACCACCAGCCTTTCTCATTAAGCCTTCAAGCTGGCATTGCAGATGTGTTTTCCACAGTGAAGGAGAGCTCTCCTAAAATATGAACGCATGTTTTTCTAGATGTGTTTGATGTTTAAATCTGATGGTGTTTAAGAATTGTTGTTTAGAATATTTGAGAGACTTCCACGCAGTAAAGAAACCTTAAACAGATTCATTTGTTTCAAAGCAGATCTTCCAAGGCTGAGTTATTTCTTCATGCATTTGTAATAAACATTCAGCTTTTCAAGTAATTTTTTTAGTTGAAAACTGTTACTGTACAATTGGGCCAGATCATTACAGGCAGCATCTAATCTCTGGCATATCCTAAACAACAGGATTTTCTTTTCAAATTCTGGCTCATGGCTGAACTGGAGTAAGTGTGGAGATTCCAGTACTGTCGTTGGTAAATTGTCCCAGAGATGAATTACCCCTGTTAAAAAAGTACCCCTTGTTTCTGGTGTATGATTCCTTAATTTCAGCCTCCAGTCGATGCATCTTATTACTCTACCTTTGACTACTACTTGAAAAAGCTGTGATGTCATCATCAATTTTTGCTCCTTGTTTAGATAGTTCCTGACAGTCGAGCTTTTCTATTTCATAACTGCACAAAGCAGAAATCTCTAAGGAGTTCTGTGCTGTAGGTCGGTTGCTGATTAGACCATGCTGGTTCATAGCAGTCCTCTTTAATACTACCACATCGGTTCATACTATCTAACATACCTTCCTATATATGTATAAACCAGACAGAAGTGTGTTTGTGTGTGTAATTGTGGGCTAAATAGAAAAGGATCTATAGTTTCAGTCCAAAATAACTTGGTACACAGAGTTTTGTAACAGACTTATATCTCATTAACATTCAAAATATTTTAACTCTGACTTTTCAAATGGTGTCTGCCTGGGACACACAACAAACCAGAGTAGGTTTCTAATTTGTATTAGTCTGGAAAGCTGTTCAATAAATCAGAAAAGAAACTACTCTATTTGAAAGAATTTTCCTCTTGCCCTTCGGTAAAGTACAAGAGAATTCTGCTTAAATGAAGCATGCAATTTTAATCAATTGTACCCTAAGAAAAGAAGACAAACAGCTGCTGCTTGTTAATTGGTGAATGTCTTCACCAATGGGCTCATCATTTATTCCCTGCTTTCGGTGCAGCCTGAAATTCTGTAAATAAAGGTGTTATCACCATGGATATGACTGCCTGCACATTTGCAACTGAGCAGCTCGGATAATATATGAAGAATTTATTTCAGCAGACGAATACGTGACCTTCACCCTCACAGATTCATTGTTTTCATCTAATAATCACATTTGCTGTGAAAGGTCAGATCTCTTGTGTGAAACCAAGGGAAAAACATATTTAATCTCCCTAGCTAAAAGATTCTTTTCTTGTCAAAAATTATACCAAACTGTAAAGATTTCCCCACTCTGAAGAAGAGTTCTTGTGTAGAACCACAGACTCTTGTGGGTTGGAAGGAACCCACAGAGGTCATCCAGTCCAGCCTTTTGCTCACATCAGAGCTACAGCAGGTTGCTCGAGGCCTTGATTAATTGAATTTTGAAGGTTCCCAAGGATGGAAATCCCACAGATTCTCTGTGCTCCAGTTCCATTGTTTTACCACCTCATGGTAAAATAGTTTCCTCTTATCAAGTCAGAATTTCCCATCATCCAAGGGCAGTGTGTTACCACCCATCCTTCCACTGTGCACCAAGGGAAGGACTCTCTTCACCTTCTCTGCACCCTCTGTTCAGTAGCTGAAGGCAGCCATTTCCTCTTCTCCATAGATCTTCATGCAGTTGTATTTTCCATGAGCTCTCTGTTACTTTAATTTATAACTCCTCTTTTAGGTTGAGATTTTGTCCTTCTCCCTCTTTCTGACTGCTCATTTGCAAGTTTGCAGTGGACTTGCAAGGTTTTCCAGGGCAGTATAACAGTGACATTTCAGACTTTGATTCAACTTGACTAAAGTTTGTTTTCATCTTCTTTCCTCCCTGTTCTTTCATACTTACTCTCTCTTGTCCTGTTCCCTTCTCTATCTCCTTCTCTTTTCCTCCTCCTTGCAAGTAATTTCTGCAGCTAAGCACTGTCACCGTGCTCAGTTGTTACGGTTTTATCTTTTCTTTTGCCCTTGCCTCTAGGTTTGTTCTTCGTACAATTTGTTTCTTTCAGCCTTTATTGTCCTTGTTTCCCTGCTTCATACATTGAGTGGCTGTTAGGGGCCTCTTTATGGGATGCTGGGACTATTCCACTGTTATGTGTTTACCTGAAAAATATTTGGTTTGGGTTACCTAGCTAAGAAACAAAAGAACTATAAAAATGCAAAATCCAAACATAAGCTCTCTTTTTGTTTTAATGAAAAGAATTTAAAAGTAATTAACAAGCAAAAGGATACAAGCACTGCATATGATCCTATTTTGTTTCCTTTAGAAGGAATTTTTAAAACAGACTCTGAAGCCCCCCCCCCAAAAGGCCATATCCACAATATTTTGGCATATGAATATCAGATCTTATCCCATCTTTGAATAATGTACTACATGAAGCATAGCTAACTGGAAATCATGATATGAGTGCTGCTCTTGGAGTAAGCAAACTGGAAACTAAGAGATATCAGAACTTTGTATTATGAAATGTGAAGGTTAATCATCTGCCAGCAGTAGTTTAATACTATGAGACTAAAATAAATGTGACCAGCTAGTTTTTGGAAATAGATGCTTTGTGCTCTACTTTCTATAGGAGCCCCAATGAATGGAGAACCAATCCATTGGCTGTTTGTGTAAATGATGTGCAGGAGGTTTTTACGTTCTTCAAGGAGGGTAAGAAAACGTTCTGGTCTAAAAGAATAGATTTAGAAGTGTTAAATAGCATTATTATGTTATTTAAATGTTTTAATAATGATGTTATGCAATGGTCTGTAAATGTTATTTACATTATAATTGCCATTATAATGTTCTAGTACCATAAATGACATGCTATTGTACTTTCAAAATTCAATTATCAGTGTATCTTCTTTTATATCAGGCTTAGCTGTTATATTTGCAAATTTTAGCTAAAGCTTATTCTGCAAGCATTCATATTGAAACAAAAAGGGACATAAGAATGGCAGTGGAAAAGACAGGTATAGCATGAATATATTTCCTATATGATGCAGAGAGACTATGGAACATACAAACACTGCTGTATGTATCTAGAACGATCTCAATATCGATATTAAAACATAGGATGTATTTTGTATGCCACTGCTTTTTGATATCTGGGGATTGTGATTTGTAATCCAGTTTAGGTCTCAGTTAAAAAAATATCTTGTTCATTTTTGTCCTGAGTTGTTTGATATTTTCCAGATTTTGCTCTACGTGTTGAAGGTGAAAACAACTAAATGCTCACCCAGGTCCCTGGCTGGAGGTTACCGTTCCCTTAGCCCGTGCGTGGCATTGTGCAGGTTCTTGTCTGCTTAGTTTAAGCCACTTAGTTTAATATCCAGTGAATATGGTGGGAGGTGGTTGAACTCGCGCTGAAGCCGATTAGCGTTCGCTTACGGACTCTGGAGGGGATGGCGATTTCCAGCCAGAGAACTGGACTCAAGCAGCTGAGGGATAATAGCAACAGCCCTGTAGCTGTGTCTGGCACAACTGGGTGTCTCTTCCTTCACGTCCATGTTGTTCAGGAAACTGGGGGGGCTTTGATAATTCGCTTTTGTCTCAGTTCTGAGCACTGAACATTGTAGGTCAGAACTGATGCCTTTGAGATGGGATCTAAAGAGAGGAAACTTTTGCTGTATGTGTTCTTTATGTATTACTGAAGCTCTGTATGCACTTGACTCTAACCAGTAGTGATCTTTTTCCCCCTTCATTCAACCATTCTTATTCATTCTTAGATTTGCCAAGAAAGAAATCAAAGCAAACTAATATCTTTATTTAAAAGGTCTGTCCCAAGCGAAACTCTAGCAGACTTGCACATAACACAGGAACACTACCAGATAATCAGCAGGCATCTTTTTCTGTGTCAGACTTCTCTACTTCATGTACATTTTGTGAGGGAGTTGCTTGAGGAAAACCTGTTTCTCCATATTCAAAAGCAAAGAATCACTGTACATGACTGTACACTGCGCAGTGTGTCCTACTGATTTTTGTCCTTTGTAGCCTGAAAGTAGTATTATGCTATTTTCACTGAAAAGCCAATATGTAGTCAGAAAATGACAGTTTCTGTTTGTTGTAGGGTCAGGTTTTAAGTCCCTTTTACTGAAGGATTAAAAAAGCTGCTGTTAAGTAGCTCAGGCAGGTGAGTTCAGTGTGCTGGATGTGTGGAAGTGCTGTTTAAAAGCATAATGCTGAAGAAAGAGGAAGGTAGCCCTGAATTAAATGAATCTGTATTAGGCACTGCTCTTCATTTACAGAACATAAGGAATTTTCTGTAGACCATTCATACAATGCCATTTTAGGGCCAGAGTTCTGTAGATGGGTAATTATGCCATTAATTTCTAGGCTGTTACCAAAGACCATCTCCATTCTGTGTGTTATAAGGGCCTCAGCTCAGGTAGTCCAACAGCTTAAATGACAGAACCTCAGCATAAAGGCTGCTTTTGGGATTCGGCAGATGTTCCTTAGTTAAACTGTAAATCCATAAAAGCCCTTGTGTGCTGATTGCTGCATTGTTTGACACCTACTCGGCCCTGATGGTTGGCAATCACAGAACTGATGATCCTGGGGAGGCTGATAAAATTGTTGTTAGCCTCCAGCAATCCTATGCTTAAAACCTGTGTTTCTCATGATGGTTTCTGTTAACAATCTTGGCTTTTTCTTCCCTGGGCTCTGGATATCCACAGCAGTTATCTCCCCTAACTGTAGCTTGGTACTCTTTAGTAACTAACTCATGTGCATATTCTTGCAATGTTGTCGTGTTTAGTTATTTGGGGGGACGGCCGCCCTACTTCTGTAGGTCTTTCCTTTGGAGCGTCTCTGTGTCTGTCAACTGCCTCCTGCTGATTTCCCTATTATTTTAGTAAACAGTGCTGGTTTTACTGGGCAGCTTTATGGCCAACGTGCAGCTGTGCTGTGCTGCAAGGAAATTTGATAAATTGTGCAGGAAGGAGTGGTGTTGCTTGGTTTCTTTCATGACCTGCCCACCATTCTTGGAATGCTTTAGATGTTTCAGGGGCTGGTGGGCTCACACTCTTGTATATATGAGAAAAAACCTGACACGGTTGGAGTTGATGATCTTAAAGGTCTCTTCCAACCAAAATAATTCTGATTCTATATAATTTTTTACACATAAAGGCCCAAAGATTTTAAGCTTTCTTCTGCATTCATGGAAGAAGTGGATGTTATGGTTTACTGTCTTTTCTTGAAAAAAAAACCCCAAACATTGTGTCACATTTTCGTCTGTCGAAGTCCATATTTGTAACCAATGAGGTTTGAAAACTTTCCGAGCTTGTGAAGTATTCAAGGTTTTCTATCTAAAATCTCTGTTCAACTCTGCACTGAATGGATACGGTGTGTTGTAAAACAGGATAGTTACTTTCATAGGATCATTTTGGTTGGAAGAGACCTTTGAGCTCATCGAGTCCAACCATTCCCCCAGCGCTACCAGGGCACCACTAACCCATGTCCCTCAGCACCACATCTCCATGGCTTTGAAACCCCTTCAGGGATCACGGGGACTCCACCACTGCCCTGGGCAGCCTGGGACAGCCCTGGACAACCTTTGCAGGGAAGAAATTGTTCCTTGCTGAGACAATGCTTTTAGATTACATATCTGAATTGTGAGTTGTGTTTACTCACTTAGCCAGCTTGTTTAAGCGGGATACATGATGTGCTTTCAACACTGTCCCATCTGCAGTTCTCTCTACCAATCCATTTTCTGCAGTATCAGCTTGACTGGGACTCTGTAGCTGACTGAGGATGATGGACAGTGATCACTTTTCATTCCTCTTTTGGATTCATTTGCTTTATTTACATTTTTACTACATATTTAGTAACTGTATTGAAGTGTTGTAGAGTTATTATATCAGTGGTGGGGTAAACCAGCATAATACTGGTTTTTGAATCCCATTATACATTGCTATACCTGAAACAACAAGCTGTTTAATATGAATTTAACCACAGTGTAGCTGATACTTTGCATATTCATTTCCATGGCAGTTGGTCTGCTTACTAGGGGGATAAATACATCCTAGTTCTTGGAAAAGTACTGTGACAAATATAAATGATTTGTCATTCAGAAATGAAAAAAATAATCAACCCAAACCCAGAAAATTTCAACTGTTGGTAACTGGAACTTGGTTTTGATGTGATTGACACAGAAGTGTTATTTGGCCAAGCAGTGTGCTGAAGACTCATTAGTTAAGAGAGTCCTACAGTTTTGTTAATTATAACCTCTGAGAGATAAATACAGATAATTAAACACCAGTCAGATTTGGGTTTGACTGTAACACACAGAACTGAACAAGATAACTGTCTCAGTAAAAAAAGAAGATTTTCTCCATCAGCACAGTGAGATTTTTGGAATATCTGTCCAGCTAGCAGGGGAAACGGTGGAACAGGTAGCCCAGAAAGGTTCTGCCCCATCTTCATCCCTACAGGTTTTTAAGACTGAACTAGATAAATCCCTGAGCAACCCAGTCTGACTTCAGAGCCAACCCTGCTTTGAGCAGGAGTCGGACTGGAGACCTCCTGAGTTCCTTGCCAGTTTTTATGATCCTATGTTTAAGGCAATTCTAGATCTTCACCGAAGAAAAGGTGCAGAGATTAAGATCTTACCATTTGCGCTGGAGATCACGCTGGAGGTTAATGCTGAACTAGAGAGGTGATGGAGACATTGAACAGCTGCTGGAAGCTCTTCCAGGCATACACACTTGACAGTACTGAAGTGTGCAAACAACACTCAGAGACATGTGTCTGCTGGTTTTACTGGTTAGTGCCACCGACCACCAGCAACAGGTGATATAGAAATGTAGTAACAAACCTCTGGAGAATAAAAGCATCTTAAATACTTTCTCCTTTTAAGGATGAAAAGGGTGTTTCAAGAATTTACCCAAAGAGAAAGAAGACTCTTTTCAGAGCCTCACTTTGTCTCTTTTGGAATAGAGGTATGTCCAGGTCCTTTAGGATTCAGGAGTTTCCAGCTCATATCTAGAAATACAAAGTTTCATAGCCTTGGGCCCGAGTGGTAATGGAGATTTACCACTCATGAGGAATTAGGAAGAAGAAGGACATTTGGTGTAAAATGCAGACCTTGTAATGACATCCCTTTTCCGCACTAATGGATATTTAAGGCAGTAGGGACATTGAGATGTGTGGTTTTTGGGTTTGGTTTTTTTTTTTAACAGTGATAATGATGTACTGATTTTGCAGCAAGTTAATTTCCCAGTCACATTGTGAAGTGACTGGTGCCATTATGTGGTGGCATCCACTGAGCTCCTCCTTGGTTAGGCACATGCTCCCTTCATCTCAAATCTCTCTGAATACATAAAAATTATACTATTTTCAATACTACAGCCTGATATTAGCTACCTCTGCTGGTCACCTGGATACCTCAGATCACAAAGTGCTTCTTGGGAAGCCAGAGATCTGGGGGACCGTCCAGCTTTGCACTGGGCTGGAGGTGGAGGGCATGGTCATGCTGTTGAATGGATGATTGATGATGGCTGGAATGTAGGTGTCTCATCTATACACTTTCCAGACAAGATAGCGTCGCCACATATTTGAAGAGGTTAATTTTTTATACTTGTGTAAATCCTGCACTGATACATTTCTGAATCCTTCAGGCACAGGAGTGCTGCTGCTTAATGGAAACTTATTTGCCGGAAAGGATGATGACAGTGGCACAGATGCAGAAGAGGGAACTGTGAAAACAACCCAGAGTATGTAGATGTGGATAAAAACCTACTAATATCATCGCAATAGATAGAATAACCTCTAAGTCTTTAGGACAGTGATGCTTCCATTGCAGTGGTTTTGTAGTTAGATCTCTCTGCTTTAGCTATATTTAAAAATAGCAGTTCCTTAATAGGGAACAGGGAGTAAGGAAATTTTCTCATTAGTAGTTGATACAGGATATAGTAGGGAATCTTCCTTGCCCATAATCATACATTTTTAGTGTTAATAATAATAATAATAGTGATATATTGTGTTATTTGCAGGTTTCCACAGAACAGGAGAGAGGCAGGATTGTCTGGCTTGGGTTTCACATCACAAAGAGGCACAAACATGAATTAACAAACAACGTTGGACATATTTAGTAATGGCTCAGTAAATATTAGCAAATGGATGGTATAATTTAATCAACATGGTTGCAGTTGATAAGGTGTTAGAAAGCTCTGATGAAGACTGCTGGGAGGCTAAATGAAAAGCTGAAGATTCTGAGATAAGGATTGATGGATATAATGTTATTCTAATTGAGAATAGTGGAGGACCTAAAGCACAGAGAAATTAAATTGGGGACCTGTAAACCAAGCTGAGATTAAGGTAAAATCCCCCAACAGATTGATAGAGGCTCCTGCAGGAATGCAGACAGAGCAAGGGGCAAGAGAAGGCCGGGTATGTGTTGGATAAGCTTAAGTTTTGCCTGATGGTTTTCTTAAAGATAGTCAGGATAATTTGTGGTATAATAGCATAGATGTCACTCAAAACTTGTGCACTGTGGGATAGAATTTAGCCTTGTATTCCTTGTATAGAATTGAGCGTGAGGCTGGGTTCTTCCCTCCCCTTACAAATCCCCTTTCTTCCCAGTGCTGTCTTGTTCAGGACCTGTGAGTTGTGATGAGATTCTCAGTCCCTCAGCTCACATCACTGTGTTCTCACCACTGACCTGAGCTTATGGTTACTCAGTTCTGGCAGTTCACTGGGGTGAGGGGAAAATGCTGCTTGACTCTCTTTGGAAGAGGGTAGGAGGATGTAAGCTATGAAACGGAGGTTTGGTGCATGTAGCAATGACCCAGCTCTGGAGAGCAGGATGGAAAAGAGCACCCTTGTTATGTACTGAGTATTATTGTCTCAGCATCAGTAGGTTACCGGAGTTTCTGTCTTAATAGTGTTGGTGCTGCTGGATATCTGTCATACTAGCAATTTTAGGGCTAAGGTGCTTACAATTATATCATTCTTATTACTTAATGTATTTGTAATGCTGTACAGTACAACATGCCATTCATGCTTATGGTCTGATGCTTTTAGATGAGTAGGAAGGAGAAGTTATTGACTGGGAACTGCAGTTCTCCAAGAGGCATTGCCCCTGGACATGTTTTTCTGAGGGTGAACACGTCTTGAGAGGAGAAATTTGGAAACCTTTCTGTTTAGTAGTAGCTGCTGAGAGGCGTTTGTCTTGACTTTTTTCTTTATGCTGTTTCCTGAGTATAAAGGGCAGTAATGTTTTGTTCCTCAAAAGACAAGAGACTTTGAAGAGGGGCAAGATGCAGGATAGAGCCTCTCCAAAGAACTCTACTGCGCTGGGAAATATTCTTTCTTCTTTAAGCATTTGCCCGTTTTCTTGTTGTACTGTGGTTGATTCAGGGCTGCTATTGGAGATGAATATCAACTGGAAAACTACCAAATTCAACACATTCTCTGCAACTTCCTTGCAACCATAATGTTTTTATTGTTGCATTTCTCCATCCTCAGTACTTTGAATAGGCACATTCTGTAAGAAAGGCATTGAAGTTGCTTGGTGTCTGATGAGATGAGCAGTGTTCACCATTAATAAAATTGTTGAACCCATTTTCTATCTGTATTTAGAGCATTCTGAGACTCCAGTGACTATGTAGTAGCTCAGTATAGAGGTTATTATAACTTTTGACTTTCAGTCTGGCTATGTCATGGACTTCCATAGAAAAGTTGGTCCTTATTTTGTGGTGTGGAATGCTTGTAGCTGTACCCATTCTATTGGGTAATTCTACATTTTAGAGGGTATGTTTACTTGGATGAGTTACTGATAGCAGTAACTAAGCCCACAGGGAGACCTTATCCACACAACCCCCCCCCAGCTGAAAGCATCTGTTATTAGACCTTGTTGCTGGGGAAAGTACTGGCTTTGTAATACAGAAGTTTTTTGGACAGAGGGAATTGTCAATAGTCGTCATTGGCTGCAGTGGTGAAATAAATGAAGAAGGTTAAATTAAAGTTCCAGCAGTATCCAGACCTCTCACTGGAAAACAAAAGTTTTGATTACGGGCATCAGAAACTTCAGTACATTTGAGACGGGGAGAATGCAAACAGTCAGGGATGAGATTGTTTTCAGGTGCAGCTTCACAAAATGAAGAAACAAGGGCTCAGGGCATTTAAATCGTCTGGAAAAGTCAAAGCTGTAGGAGAAGAGAAATCTCAGATGTGAGCATATTTAGAGTATAATTCATCTATTCCAATCAATCCATTTAACTATCTTTCCTGCTATTTATGATAGTGCTTCTGGAGATTATTAGTGTAGGTTGCAAAGCTTCATGGCAGAAACTAGAGACAAAGGGAAGGGGGAAGAATGAAACGATCTCTTCAGGGAGGCTGGTATAAGAAATTCCTTTGTAATCACCTTCAGATTTGGATTGGCTTGAATGACTGAAAAAAAAAAAATATCTGCCAAGAGAAGTGTGCCCCAGCAAAATTTGCACTGCTGTGATCTGGGGTTGAAAGCTGACACTGGGAATTACTCAAGTAGTAAATCTGGAATTTGGCTTTCTGCTCTGGCCTGGCATAGGAAATGAGCTGTACCCACAGTGACTGTCTCAGGACCCGGGACTCTCCTCACTTACAGAAATGCCAAATGTGCCCATCTGAGCCAGGCACTGTGCCACCGTGGGAACAACTGGAGTCTGCATGCCTTGGAAAAACAAAGATAATGCTCAAAAGACAGGCCTGGCTGAAATAAGAAAGGCAAAAGAGGCTCATTCAGCTAGAGGATTTAGATAAAATTGGCTAGGGAAGCTGCAAGTCTGTCAAACAGACAACAGAGCACAAAGAGGATACAAAAAAGTGAAGGAATGAGTGACAGAAGAAGACCCCAAAATGAGGGAATATGTGAAGAAAGGCCACGCTGGATGTGGAAGGGCCAAGACTCTCCAGGCTTCCTTGGAGAGAAGCGAACAGCAAAATACAAGTGTGCATGTGCTGATGGCAGGCCTGTAAAGGAAGGGGCAGGTCTGTGCTCTGTGGGTACCCCTGAGCTCCTGAGCAGTGTGTGTGCTCCCACAGGCAATGGTGGGTCAGGATACCCATCCTGGTTTGGGTGAGAGCAGAACTAATGCTGGTCAGTGATTTTACTTCTCAGCTGGGTTCTTCTCCCTCCCTGCCCCGGCTGCAGGCAGCAGCTGGTGGCACAGGCAGGGGCCGCTCCTGGCAGTGATGACACCCCACGGGCAGAGGTGGTACCGAGGGTTGGGGTGCAGACCAAGGCCACTGCTGGGGCTTGGGCACCACACTGAGGGGTGCAGAGAGGAAAAGGCGGCACCTGCAGGGAGGGGCGGCCAGGACAGGGGACCCCAAACTGACCAGCGAGGGATCCCAGCCCATGGACGGCATGTTTGGGATAAAGCTGAGGGGTCAGGAGGGGCTCACCCCACTTTGCTCGGCCCTGCTCAGCTGGGTTCAGGTCCCCTTCCAGCTTCTTCCTGACTTCTTCGCTGGTTGGCATCCAAGGGGGACTTTGTCTGTTCTGCTTTCGATCCCGATCGGTGTGTCCTGAATCCAGTACCAGAATCCAGCTCCTGAACGCAGCTCCTGTCTGCTGCGGGGCCCAGGCTGGGACTCTCCCAGTGCCTGCTCCATAGCTTCAGTGATGATGGTGATGGAATTGCCATCAGGGGGGTTGGATTTGATACTGGTTCTGTTTATATTTGTATATTTATTTTTGTAGTTTGTATAGTTATATTTTGTATATTTATATTTGTATT